>SJYC01080980.1:0-20314 GCA_006408675.1 Madoqua kirkii | reverse complement strand
CATTGCCGACTGGATGGACATGAGTTTGAGTAAACTCCAGGAGTTGGTGATAGACAGGGAAGCCTGGTGTGCTGAAGTCCATGAGGTCACAAAGAGTGGGACAGGACTGAGCAACTGAACTGAACTGAATAGAAATAAGTAAAAGTTGTAAAGAAGAAATTATGGAATGTTGAATTAATCTCGGTTGGCCTACTGAAATATTATAAGGGGAGAATATTTTTAATGTAATACATAGAACCTTGTTGTCGCAAACATCAGAAATCTTTACTGCGAAGGAAACAGAGTAGATGGAGGGGATGGTTTTACAGTAGAAGAAGCCCTGAAAAGCCAATATGGGTCTGGGGGTCACAGTACACCTATCATTCTGTAAGCAAATTTCAAACTTGAATCCGCAGAGAATTTAGAAACCAAACAGGAGAAGCAGAAAACCATGCACCTTATGACCTTTAAAAAGGGGCAGTATTATTTAGTACTATTTAAACAACACACTGGAAGTTGCGAACCTAGATAGTTAACAAGGCACTTCAAAGTAGCAATCTTACAAGTCTGAAGACTGATTTCAATTCAAATAATTCTGTGTGAATTCTATCATCATAGCTATCTTTCAAAGTTATCCTTACATTCTAAAGCACATTATTTTAAACTGTTACAGGCCCGTTTTCCTCCCCTCTGTGTGTCCCTGTCTGCACCAGCTTTGTCTATCTACAGGTAATAATAATGGAATCTGTTCTTAGTTTGTGAATATCGAGAACCCGAACTAATAGTGTAAGAAGAACTCCATCCCATTCCCCTCTAAGGACCGGAACCGTGTTCTTGCCAATACTTTCACTGCTTCCAGCTCCTCTGGCATCACTGCAGGTAGACCTCCAGAGGGGTTCCAGTTCTGCAGATGAAATGTGAGACAGTCTGCCATACACACAGAAGTCCCGCTCCTGTGCACCCCGCTGACTTACATTAGACTACTTGAAAACTGACAATGACTCTGATCTGCCTGAGTTAGGTTTGACTTATCTGGCCTTCATACTTAGTAGTTTAGTTTTTGGTTTTGGTTTTTGAGCATAGCCAATTAACAATGTTGTGATAGTTTCAGGTGGATGGCAAAGGGATTCAGTCATACATATACATGTATCCATTCTCCCCCAGATTCTCCTTCTATCTAGGTTATCACACAACACTGAGCAGCATTCCCTGTGCTGTACAGTAGGTCCTTGATGGTTATCCATTTTTTTCATACAGCAGAGTGTACATGTCGATGTCAAACTCCCTAACTATTTCTTCCCCCCATCCTTCCCAGCTCTGGCAACCATAAGCTCATTGTCTAAGTCTGTGAGTCTGTTTCCTAGGGCAGGGACACAAGGATCTTTTTGTATTATACATTTAGGCCATATTAGACATGGTACTTTGGGAGTATGATTGATTTGGTTAAATCAATCAAAAGTATTTGGGCACAGTTTACAAATAACATATGTGACATCTTGGTAATACCATTTAGGGTCCCAAATATATTACTATAAAATAAAACCTGCAATCCATGCGTGGGTCTGATTCTGAAGGCATTCTCAAAAAGGAATTCACCAAATGTCTGTAATTCCCAAAATGATTACTTTAAAGATCATTTTCAATTTAGAAATATATTTTCTTCACTCCCCAAAGCATATGATTTTATTGGCATATATATCCCAATGCAAGTAAGTATGCTAAACTACATTGATAATACCATCTTAGGTTTATATCCATTATCATCGTTTTTTAAAAAATGTTTATGGATCATAGGGTGTTCCAAGCCATACTTAAAACATTTTTTTCCTAAATTCATTTAGGAAATTCACCCTTAATAGTATAAGGATAACAGAGATACAAAACTAGCTTATTCTCTTTTCTGAAGCTCAAGTAGATTTTCAGAACTAATGCAAGTGTTAATATACATATTAATAATTTATTTCTCTAATTTTAAACTCAATAACTAATTTTTATTTTAAGAAACTATTGAGGAGATGCAAAGTATTATAGAAACTTCATTTTCCCTTCAAAAAGCAAGGTAAAGCTTCTAAATTCTTCCCCAAAATATGCCTGCCCTAATTATGTCCTACCTTTTACAGTAGGAGGACAGTTTGGTCTTCCTACCTATTAATTATCAGACTTATTTGTAGAGACTGTTGGTGAGAATACAATCAGGACTTCTTTGAGTAAAAGTGGAATGATTGCATATGATGGTTTTACAACTGAGACACTTAAAATGTGAGACAAATGTACCATGAAAAAGAAATCTAAAGTTTGTTTTAATCAATACTCTGATAGTATGTGTAACCTGTACAAACTCAAAAATTCTCTTTAGCTTGGAAATATTCAACTGTTAAAAAAACCTCTAAGAAATTCATCTCTGGCTCTATAGACTGAGGCAGACTTCTTGGGAAATATGGTTCCAATGAGCATAAATACAGCCACCATCAACTTTGAGTGTGATCTATTTCACACGGGCAAATGATTTAGTTAATCCTTTAGCAGGTGTTTGGAAAGAAAATTAAATTTACAGCATTAGGAACCAAATAAGTTCTTCCTCAGGCCCATGGTATGCCCACAATAACTGAAGTCCTGTAAGTAATTCAGGCTCTGTAGGCCATGATGGCAGCCAGGACCCAATTTAGTAATATTCCAGGAAGCTAAGAGGGGTTGATGCTCCCTGACAGCAATGTGGGAAAAAAGCCCTTTGCTGGCATCAAAATATGACTTAATTCTCATCCAATGGGCATACTTGATAGATACCAAGGCAAAGATTATTGCTCTTCAGAGACTTTTTGTTAGCAACTCATTGCCTGGAGTCTCCTGACATGCTTTATTAGCCCTTTGATATGGCCTTCATTCGTCTCTGAATCAATTTCTCCAGTTGCAGACACAGGACATTTGGCGACGAGTTTGTTTTGAACATGGCCCCAGCCCTCCTTCAGGTTCAATGCAACAGTGAAGAATAAAATCTAACATGAAATAACAGTGTTTTAGGACTCTCATAAAAAGAAAAGTATATACAGCATGTAAATAGGGTGCTTAAAACAATCCAGGGTAGCAGTGGGTCATCACTGATTCTCCCTTTAGCTTATTATCCCCCAATCTAGCACCAAGTCATAAAAGTCATTGCTTCTTCTACATTCAGATCCCTTTATTTCCCTCTAATCCCACTGTCCTCATCTTAATCCAGGTCACTACTATCATTTTTAACTTAGATCACAGCAAGCAACTCCTTAACAGATATGCATTCTTACCCTCTTTGTCTTCTTTATGTTCTTCAATGTAATAGAAGCTTGGGAAATGATTATTATCATTAGACATACAGAAATAAGCTATTTTGATTGTGATTGAAGAACTACCCTAAGACATTTCTGTCATCTGACTGAAGAACAGTTGCGTGTACCCCAAACGGCCAGCTGTTGACAGAAAGCTTGAGAAAACAACTGTCATGCATGTTCACAAATCACAGCACAACCTTCTCGGCTGCATAAGCAAAAAGGAAAAAACACTTAGCTGGCAGGAAGACAACTTCACACATCCACAGTGTTGTCACCCCTCTGAGTTTAATTAGAAACTTAAATCCAGAATAGTATGAAACAAATTTGACTTTCCCATCTAAAGATGTCACAGTTGTCTTGTATTTTAATAACAGCAGCACAGAAGTTCATTGTGAGATGGAGCCAGATAGAGGGAATATCTACATCTTGGTGGCTCAGATGATAAAGCATCTGTCTACAACGCAGGAGACCTGGGTTTGATCCCTGGGTCGGGAAGAGCCCCTGGAGAAGGAAATGGCAATCTACTCCAGTACTATTGCTTGGAAAATACCATGGGCAGAGGAGCCTGGTAGGCTACAGTCCATGGGGTCGCAAAGAGTCAGACATGACTGAGCGACTTCACTTTCACTTTGATATATAGAGCAATACATGGAAGGAGCAGGTTCTCCTGTTTGTGCTCAAAATGCTTCTGTTAAAGCCAAGGTCACTCTTGAATGTTGCTGGTGGTACCCAGCAACTCAGAAGCCAGGTAGGCAGTAGGCCATCTTAAGGAGGATCACCAGTTTGCATGTGGGACTTACCCTCGCCCGTTTAATGCACATCACGAAAGAATTCACCATGCCACACCTGGTGTTGATAAATGGAAGGGTGTCTCAAGGAAGCAGCTCTGATATTAACGATTAGAAATAATATTAATGATTAGAAATAATAAGCACTACTAAAAAACAAAGTGAGTGGAGGTGATGGAATTCCAACTGAGCTATTTCAATTCCTAGAAGATGATGCTGTTAAAGTGCTGCACTCATTATGTCAGCAAATTTGGAAAACCCAGCAGTGGCCACAGGACTGGAAAAGGTGAGTTTTCATTCCAGTCCTAAAGAAGGGCAATGTCAAAGAATGTTCAACTTACCAAACGACTGTGCTCATTTCAGATGCTGGTAAGATGCTCCAAAATCCTTCAAGCCAGGCTTCCACAGTATGTGAACTGAGCACTTACAGATGTACAAGCTGGGTTTAGAAAAGACAGAGGAACTAGATATCAAATTGCCAACATCTGTTGAATGATAGAGAAAGCAAGGGAATTTCAGAGAAACATCTATTTCTCCTTTATTGACTACTCTAAAGCCATTGACCATGTGGATGGCAACAAACTGAAAAATTCTTAAAGGGATGGGAGTACCAGATCACCTAACCTGTCTCCTGAAAAAACCTGTATGTGAGTCAAGGAACAACAGTGAGAACCAGTCATGGTACAACAGACTGGTTCAAGATTGGGCAAGGAGCACAACAAAACTGCATATTGTCACTCTGCTTATTTATCTTCTATGCAGAGTACTTATTTAAGATAAATAAGGGCTTCCCTGGTGGCTCAGAGGTTAAAGCGTCTGCCTGTAATGCGGGAGACCTGGGTTCAATCTCTGGGTTGGGAAGATCCCCTGAGAAAGAAATAGCAACCCACTCCAGTCTTCTTGCCTGGAGAATCCCATGGACGGAGGAGCCTGGTGGGCCAGAGTCCACGGGTCACAAAGAGTCAGACACGACTGAGCGACTTCACTTTCACTTTTCATGCAGAGTACATCATGCAAAATGCTGGACTGGATGAATCACAAGCTGGAATCAAGACTGCCAGGAGAAATATCAACAACCTCAGATAGGCAGATGATACCACTCTAATGCAGAAATTGATGAGTTTAAAAGGCTCTTGATGGGGGTGAAAGAGGAGAGTGAAAAAGCTGGCTTGAAATTCAACATTCAAAATACTATGATCATGGCATCCAGTTCCATTGTTTCATGCAACTAGAAGGGGGGAAAATGGCAGCAATGACAAATTTTATTTTATTGGACTCCAAAATCACAGTAGACAGTGACTGCAGCCATACAATTAAAAGACACTTGCTCCTAGAAGGAAAGCTATGATAAAGCTAGAATCGTATTAAAAAGTAGGGACGCCACTTTGCCGACAAAGGTGCATACAGTCAAAACTATGGTTTTTCTAATATCCATGTAAAGATGTCAGAGTTGCACCAAAAAGAAGGCTGGGAACCAAAGAATTGATGCTTCGAACTGTGGTGCTGGAGAAGACTCTTGTGAGTCCTTTGGACTATGAGATCATATGAGTCATCCTGAAGGAAATCAACCCTGAATATTCTTTGGAAGAGCTGATGCTGAAGTTGAAGCTCCAATACTTTGGCCATGTGATGTGAAGAGCCAACTCACTGGAAAAGACCCTGATGCTGGGAAAGATTGAAGGCAGGAGGAGAAAAGGATGGCAGAGGATGAGATGGTTCATATTACCAACTCAATGGACATGAATGTGAGCAAACTTCAGGAGATAGTGGAGGGTAGAGGAGCCTGGCATTCTATAGCCCATAGGTTCACAAAGAGTCAGAGAAGACTTAGGGACTGAGTATCAACAATAACAAAAGCTTTCCTGTTTTCTTTTCCACCTCAACCATAAAATCACTTATCAATTCTCCAAATATTTGGCTGTTTAAATGTCCATGTCCTTTCCTTTCCATTCATATGGCCTTTCTTGTGTTTTAAACTTTCTTTCTTCTTCCCCTGAATGATTGTGATGCCTTCCTTGGGTCTGGGCCTCCAAATAATCCTTGTCCTGTCTCCAAATAATCATCTACTGTACTGAATAACCTTCTCAAAATATTGATCTGGTCATGTCACACTTCTGTGGGGTCCCCACTCAATAAACAGAATCCTGATTATCTTTCAGTCTGTCAACCTCTTTAAAAGCTAACATCTGCCTGCCTCCCCACTCATTACCTACAACTCCTTTATTTCAATTTCTCGGCAGTATGTCTCTTTCCCCACATGTATTCTGTCTCTTCCTACCTCTGTACATACATACACTCAGCCCTCACTGCATGGAGGCAATCTGCTCAAACTTTTTCAAACTAGCACTGGTTGTTTTTCAAAATTCAGCTTAGGAATCAACTCTAGGAAATTTCCTTTTCATTTCAGTTCCAAATATTATTGTGTATCATCCCTTCTGGGTCTTTTATATATATAAAGAGTACTATAATAACAGTGGAAATGTACCTGTCCTCAGTGTTAAACTATTTCCTGAGGTCCAGTTTAATCAATTTGATTATGAGTCTTGCAAAAGACAAAGTAGGATGCTCTTCAAAGGAGGATGTCATCTGAAGTCAGAACACTTATTTTCAAATCCATATTCTTCCCTTTAATAGCTGTGACCTCAATCATCATTTAATCTTTTGTTTCATTTCCTCACCTGTTATAAAGTAAATGATCATGATAAGAAATCAGTTGAAGGAAAAAAGTGAAATTAGACTTAATAAATGAAAGTATTTTTTTATCTATAAAATATGAAAACATATTACTATCCTATCACCTTGAGAGCTCCTTGGAAGCAGAGACCATGTTTTGACATCTCTGTATGATTCTTCTCGCTTCACAGTCAGGCTTAGCTTGACACTGATCTGGTACAAAATTCGGGTTTCATAAAAATACATTGCTTTTTAACTAGTAGTGAGAAGAATAAGCTTTTTACTTTAAAATTTGTAAAGACTTTTTCTTGCAAAATTTCACCCAAAAGGGAAAAATCACTGTAAGAAGCATGAATACTTAAAACTTGAACTTTGCACATTAATTAGACTCCTGGAGAGTAAAAAGAATAAAAGAGACAAAAATAATAAAATTCAATAACATCTACTACAATGTGTTCTTGACTTTTTTGGAGAGAGTATAATTTAAGGAATAGCAATTTAAATTTGAGAACCTTCTTCTCAGAGCTTTCCCTGGGCAGTTGAGGAGCATACATTTTGTTTTGTAATTTTGCCTAAAATTTTGCAGCTATTTCCAACACCTGGAAACCCTTCCTCTCACATAGAGGTTATTGGAGTCTTGCTTCCAGATGTCTTCCTAGAGTTGGTATTCCTAGATATCTGTCATTATCTCTGACTGCCGCTCTTACATCCTCAATTATGATTCTGTTTCTATGACATTTTTGGCAAGTTATGATACAGAAACTATAAAAGCCATCAACTCAAGCAAAAACATCTGTTAGAAACACAGTACTTGATATATTTGAGGGGAAATCCAACATAGGTAAGATACTATCCTTGTTTGGGAGTATAATTCAATATTGTTTTAAATACTGCAGACAAATTATAATATATGGACTGATAAATACCTTATAGGACACACAACAAAGTGTTGTGAGAACTGCACAGAAAGGACAGTTCACAATACTGGAGGATTTAAGGAAGGCACCATAGAGGAATTAAATTTTCTTAACTGAAGTCTAATTGACTTACAATATTACATTACCTTAAGATACACAACACAGTAGTTTAATATTTTATAGCTTATACTCCATTTTAAGTTGCTATAAAATAATGGCTATATTTTCCTCTGCTGTATAATATATCCTTGTTGTTTATTCATTTTACACATACTAGTTAGTATCTCTTAATTTCCTACCGCTAACACATCCCTACCACCTTCCCTCTTCCCACTGGTAACCACTAGGTGGTTCTCTACATCTATTAGTCTGTTTCTACTTTGTTACAATTATTTGTTCAATTTTTTTAGATTCCAAATATAAGTTTAAATGGTGAAGTCGCTCAGTCGTGTCCGACTCTGTGACCCCATGGACTGTAGCCTGCCAGGCTCCTCCGTCCATGGGATATTCCAGGCAAGAGTACTGGAGTAGGTTGCTGTTTCCTTCTCCAGGAGATCTTCCCAACCCAGGGATTGAACCCAGGTTTCTCACATTGCAGGCAGATGCTTTACCATCTGAGCCACCAGGGAAGACTAAGTTTAAATGGTAACATACAGTATTTGTATTTCTCTACCTGACTTATTTCACTAAGCAAGAATATAGTCTAGTTCAATCTACATTGCTCCAAATGGCAGAATTTCACTTTATGGCTGAGTAACATTCAACTGACGCTTACTCCTTGGAAGGAAAGTTATGCCTAACCTAGACAGCATATTAAAAAGAAGAGACATTACTCTGCCAACAAAGGTCCATTTAGTCAAGGCTATGGTTTTTCCAGTGGTCATGTATGGATGTGAGAGTTGAACTGTGAAGAAGGCTGAGCACTAAAGAATTGATGCTTTTGAACTGTGGTGTCAGAGAAGACTCTTGAGAGTCCCTTGGACTGCAAGGAGACCCAACCAGTCCATTCTGAAGGAGATCAGTCCTGGGTGTTCATTGGAAGGAATGATGCTAAAGCTGAAACTCCAATACTTTGGCCACCTCATGCAAAGAGTTGACTCATTGGAAAAGACTTTATGCTGGGAGGGATTAGGGGCAGGAGGAAAATGGGATGACAGAGGATGAGATGGCTGGATGGCATCACTGACTCAATGGACATGAGTTTGAGTAAACTGGAGTTGATGATGGACAGGGAGGCCTGGCATGCTGCAATTCATGGGGTCGCAAAGAGTCGGACACAACTGAGCAACTGAACTGAATTGAATATTCCACTCTATGTATATACAACTTTTTCTTTATCCAATCAACTGCTGATGGACACTTAAGTTGCTTCTATATATTGTCCATTGCAAACAAAGCCATTGGAAACATCAGGGCACGTGTTTCTTTTTGAATTAGTGTTGTTACTTCCTTGGGATATATATTTAGGAGTGGAAATGTTCAGTCATATGGGAAGTCTCAGTTTTAGTTTTCTGAGAAACTTCCATCCTGTTTTCCACAGTGGCTACATTTTCTACCAATAGCTTAGGAAAGAAGTCACCAGGACTTCCCTGGTGGCTCTGAGAGTAAAGAATCTACCTGAAATGTGGGAGACTGGGTTCGATCCCGGGATCAGGAAGATACTCTGGAAAAGTAGGAAAATCCACTCCAATACTCTTGCCTGCAAAATTCCATGGACAGAGGAACCTGATAGACTATAGTCCATGGGGGGGCAAAGAGTCAGACACGACTGAGCAACTTCACTTTCACTTTCTTTCAACAGGCTAAGAGGGTTCCCTTCTCTCTACATCCTTGCCAAATCTTGTCATTTGTAGAATTTTAGATCATAGCCATTTTGACAGGAATGCAAAGTCAAGTGGGCCTTTGGAAGCATCATTAAGAACAAAGCTAGTGGAAGTGATGGAATTCCAGTTGACCTATTTCAAATCCTAAAAGATGATGCTGTGAAAGTGCTACACTCAGTATGCCAGCAAATTTGGGAAACTCAACAGTGGTCACAGGACTGGAAAAGGTCAGTTTTCATTCCAATCACAAAGAAAGCCAATGCCAAAGAATTCTCAAACTACTGCACAGTTGTACTCATCTCACACAATAGCAAAGTAATGCACAAAATTCTCTAAGCCAGGCTTCAACAGTACATGAACCATAAGCTTTCAGATTTCAAGCTGGATTTAGAAAATGCAGAGGAACTAGAGATCACATTGCCAACATCTGTTGATTCATCCAAAAAGCAAGAGAGTTCCAGGAAAAAAAAAAAAAACATCTATTTCTGCTTTTTTGACTTTGTGGATCACAAAAAACTGGAAAATTCTTCAAAAGATGGGAATACCAGACCACCTGACCTGTCTCTTGAGAGCTGTATGAAAGTCAAGAAGCAACAGTTAAAACTGGACATGGAAAAACAGACTGGTTCCAAATTGGGAAAGGAGTACATCAAGGCTGTATATTGTCAGCCTGATTATTTAACTTATATACAGAGTACATCATGACAAATGCTGGACTGGATTAAGCACAAGCTAGAATCAAGATTGCCAGGAGAAATATCAATAATGTCAGATATGCAGATGATACCACCCTTACGGCAGAAAGTAAAGAAGAACTAAAGAGCCTCTTGATGAAAGTGAAATAGGAGAGTGAAAAAGTTGTCTTAAAACTCAACATTCAGAAAACTAAGATCATGGCATCCGGTCCCATAATTCTAATTCATGACAAATAGATGGGGAAACAGTGGAAACAGTGGCAGACTTTATTTTGGGGGGGCTCCAAAATCACTGCATATGGTGAAAGAAACTTTCTCCTCAGAAGGAAAGTTATAACCAAATTAGACAGCATATTAAAAAGCAGAGATAGTCCTTTGCCAACAAATTTTCATCTAATCAGCTCACTTTAGTTCGTATCAGTTGCTCACTTGTGTCTAACTCTTTGGAACCCCATGGGCTGTACTACGCCAGGCTTCCCTGTCCATCACCAACTCCCAGAGCTTACTCAAACTCATGTCTATTAAATTGATGATGCCATCAAACCATCTCATCCTCTGTTGTTCCCTTCTCCTCCTACCTTCAACCTTTCCCAGCATCAAGATCTTTTCAAATGAATAGGTTCTTTGCATCAGGTGGCCAAAGTATTGGAGTTTCAACATCAGTCCTTGCAATGGATATTCAGGGCCGATTTCCTTTAGGATGGACTGCTTGGATCTCCTTGCTGTCCAAGGGATTCTCAAGAGTCTTCTCCAACACCACAGTTCAAAGGCATCAATTCTTTGTTGCTTAGCTTTCTTTATAGTCCAACACTCGTATACATATATGACTACTGGAAAAACCAAAGTTTTGACTAGACAGGCATTGTTGGCAAAGTAATGTCTCTGCTTTGTAAAATGTTGTCAAGGTTGGTCGTAACTTTTATCCCAAGGAGTAAGCATCTTTAAATTTCATGGCTGCAGTCACCATCTGCAGTGATTTTTGAGCCCCCCAAAATAAAGTCTCTCACTGTTTCCATTGTTTCCCCATCTATTTGCCATGATTTATAAGACCAGATGCCATGATCTTCGTTTTCTGAATGTTGACTTTTAAGCCAATTTTTTCACTCTCCTATTTCACTTTCATCAAGAGGCACTTTAGTTCTTCTTCACTTTCTGCCATAAAGGTGGTGTCATCTGCGTATCAGAGGTTATTGATATTTATCCCAGCAATCTTGATTCCAGCTTATGCTTAATCCAGTCCATAATTTCAAATGATGTACTCTACATAGAAGATAAATTAGCAGGGTGACAGTATACATCCTTGACGATCTCCTTTCCCAATTTGGAACCAATCTGTTGTTCCAAGTCCAGTTCTAACTGTTGCTTCTTGACCTGCATACAGATGTCTCAGGAGGCAGGTCGGTGGTCTGACATTCCCATCACTTTAAAAATTTTCCACAGTTTTTTTGTGATTCACACAGTCAAAGGCTTTGGCATAGTCAGCAAAGCATAAGTAGATATTTTTCTGAGACTCTCACTTTTTTGATGATCCACTGATGTTGGCAATTTGATTTCTAGTTCCTCTGCCTTTTCTAAATCTAGCTTGAACATCTAAAAGTTCACAGTTTACATATTGTTGAAGCCTAGCTTGGAGAATTTTGAGCATTACTTTACTAGTGTGTGAGATGAGTTCAATTGTGTGGTAGTTTGAGCATTATTTGGCATGGCCTTTCCTTGAGATGGAAATGAAAAGTAAACGTTTCCAGTCCTGTGGCCCCTGTTGAGTTTTCCAAATTTGCTGACATGCTGAATACAGCACTTTCACAGCATCATCTTTCAGAATTTGAAACAGCTCAACTGGAATTCCATCACCTCCACTAGCTTTGTTCATAAGAATATTTCCTAAAGCCCACTTGACTTCATATTCCAGGATATCTGGCTCTAGGTGAGTGATCACACCACTGTGATTATCTGGGTCATGAAGATCTTTCTGCATAGTTCTGTATATGCTGCCACGTCTTCTTAATATCTTCTGTTTATGTTAGGGCCATATCATTTCTGTCCTTTATTGTGCCCAGCTTTGCATGCAATATTCCCTTTGTATTTCTAATTTCCTTCTAGAAAGACTCTAGTCTTTCTCATTCTATGTGTTCCTCTATTTTTTGCACAGATCACTGATGGAGGCTTTCTTATCTCTCCTTGCTATCCTTTGGAACTCTACACTTAAATGGGTACAACTTTCCTTTTTTTTTTTGCCTTCCCCTTCTCTTTTTTTCTCAGCTATTTGTAAGGCTTCCTCAGACAGCCATTTTGCCTTTTTGCATTCCTTTTTCCTGGGGATGGTCTTGATTACTGCCTCCTGTACAAGGTCATAAACCTCTGTCCATAATTCTTCAGGCACTCTGTCTATCAGATCTAGTCCCTTAAATCTATTTCTCACTTTCACTGTATAATTGTAAGGGATTTGATTTAGATCATATCTTAATTATCTAGTGGTTTTCCATATTTCCTCAATTTAAGTCTGAATTTGGAAATAAGCAGAACACAAGAGAAGACTCTATACATGGACATCACCAGATGGTCAACACTGAAATCAGATTGATTATATTCTTTGCAGCCAAAGATGGAGAAGCTCTAAACAGTCAACAGAAAAAAGACCGGAAGCTGACTGTGGCTCAGATCATGAACTCCTTATTACCACATTCAGACTCAAATTGAAGAAAGTAGAAAAAACCACTAGACCTTTCAGGTATGACCTAAATCAAATCCCTTGTGATTATACAGTGGAAGTGAGAAATAGATTTAAGGGCCTAGATCTGATAGATAGAGTGCCTGATGAACTATGCAATGAGGTTCATGACACTGTACAGGAGACAGGGATCAAGACCATCCCCATGGAAAAGAAATGCAAAAAAGCAAAATGGCCGTCTGAGAAGGCCTTACAAATAGCTATGAAAAGAAGAGAGGCAAAAAGCAAAGGAGAAAAGGAAAGATATAAGCATCTGAATGCAGAGTTTCAAAGAATAGCAAGAAGAGGTAAGAAAGGCTTGTTCAGTAATCAATGTAAAGAAATAGAGGAAAAGAACAGAATGGCAAAGACTAGAGATATCTTCAAGAAAATGAGAGACACCAAGGGAACATTTCATGCAAAGATGGGTTTGATAAAGGACAGAAATGGTCTGGACCTAAAAGAAGCAGAAAATATTAAGAAGAGGTGGCAAGAATACACGGAAAAACTGTACATAAAAGATCTTCACGACCTAGATAATCATCATGATGTGATCACTAATCTAGAGCCAGACATCTTGTAATGTGAAGTCAAGTGGACCTTAGAAAGCATGGGAGCTCGTATACACCTGTGGCAGATTCATGTCAATGTATGGCAAAACCAATACAGTATTGTAAATTAGAATAAAGTAAAAATTAAAAAAAGAAAGAAAGCATCACTATGAACAAAGCTAGTGGAGGTGATGGAATTCCAGTGGAGCTGTTTCAAATCCTGAAAGATGATTCTGTGAAAATGCTGCACTCAATATGCCAGCAAATTTGGAAAACTCAGCAGTGGCCACAGAACTGGAAAAGGTCAGTTTTCATTCCAATCCTAAAGAAAGCTAATATCAAAGAATGCTCAAACTACCACACAATTGCACTCATCTCGCATGCTATTAAAGTAATGCTCAATATTCTCCAAGCCAGGCTTCAGCAATACGTGAACCATGAACTTCCTGATGTTCAAGCTGGTTTTAGAAAGGGCAGAGGAATCGGAGATCAAATTGCCAACATCAGATGTTGGCAAGAAAAACAAGAGAGTTCCAGAAAAACATCTATTTCCGCTTATTGACTATGTCAAAGCCTTTGACTGTGTGGATCACAATAAAACTGTGAATACTAGTATACTAGACCACCTAACCTGCCTCTTGAGAAACCTATATCAGGTCAGGAGGCAACAGTTAGAACTGGACATGGAACAACAGACTGGTTCCAAATAGGAGAAGGAGTATGTCAAGGCTGTATACTGTCATCCTGCTTATGTAACTTATATGCAGAGTACATCATGAGAAATGCTGGGCTAGAAGAAACACAAGATGGAATCAAGATTTCTGGGAGAAATATCAATAACCTCATATATGCAGATGACACCACCCTTATGGCAGAAAGTGAAGAAGCACTAAAAAGTCTCTTGATAAAAGTGAAAAAAGAGAGTGAATAAGTTGGCTTAAAGCTCAACATTCAAAAAACTAAGATCATCGCATCTGGTCCCATCACTTCATGGGAAATAGACGGGGAAACAGTGGAAACAGTGTCAGACTTTTATTTTAGGGGGGCTCCAAAATCATGCACATGGTGACTGCAGCCATGAAATTAAAGACGCTTACTCCTTGGAAGAAAAGTTATGACCAACCTAGATAGCATATTCAAAAGCAGAGACATTACTTTGCCAACAATGTTCTGTCTAGTCAAGGCTATCGTTTTTCCAGTGGTCATGTGTGGATTAAAGAGTTGGACTGTGACAAAAGCTGAGAGCCAAGGAATTGATATTTTTGAACTGTGATATTGGAGAAGACTCTTGAGGGTCCCTTGGACTGCAAGGAGATCCAACCAGTCCATTCTAAAGGAGATCAACTCTGGGTGTTCTTTGGATGGAATGATGCTGAAGCTGAAACTCCAGTACTTTGGCCCCTCATGCAAAGGGCTGACTCATTGGAAAAGACTCTGATGCTGGGAATGATTGGGGGCAGGAGGAAAAGGGGATGACAGAGGATGAGATGGCTGGATGGCATCACTGACTCGATGGAAGTGAGTCTGAATGAACTCGGGGATATGGTGATGGACACGGAGGGCTGCCCTGCTGTGATTCATGGGGTTGCAAAGAGTCAGACACGACTGAGTGACTGAACTGAACTGAACTGAAATGCATTTCAGACTCTTTTGTTGACGATTATGTCTACTCCATTTCTTCAACCAATTCTTACCTACAGGAGTGATATAATGGTCATGTGAGTTAAATTCACCCATTCCAGGCCATTTTAGTTTGCTGATTCCTAAAATATCCATGTTCACTCTGGCCATCTCTTGTTTGGGCTCTTCCAATTTGCCTTGATTCATGGAGCTAACATTCCAGATTCCTATGAAATATTACTCCTTATAGAAACAGACTTACTTCCTTCACTAGTCACATCTACACCTGGGTGTTGTTTCTGCTTTGCTTCCATCTCTTCATTCTTTCTGGAGTTATTTCTGCACTGATCTCCTGTAGCCTATTGGGCACCTACCAGTCTGGGGAGTTCATCTTTCAGTGTCTTATTTTTTTTTAAAGTTTGTCTTTTCATACTGTTCATAGGGTTCGCAAGGGAAAAATACTGAAGTGATTTACCATTCTTTTCTCCAGTGGACCATGTTTTGTCAGAACTCTCCACCATGACCTGTCCATCTTCAGTGGTCCTACATGGCATGGCTCATAGTTTCATTGTGTTAGACAAGGCTATGGTCCATGTGATCAGATTGCTTAGTTTTCTGTGATTGTGGTTTTGATTCTGTCTGCCCTCTGATGGAGAAGGATAAGAAGCTTATGGAAGCTTCCTGAAGGGAGAGATTGACTCCGGGGAAAACTGGGTCTTGTTCTGATGGGCAGGGCCATGCTCAGTAAATCTTTAATCCAATTTTCTGTTGATGAGTGGGGATGCATTCCCTCCCAGTTATTTTACCTGGGGCCAAACTGTAGTGGAGGTAATGAAGATAATGGCAGCCTCCTTCAGAAGGTCCCATGCAGGCACTGCTACACTCCGTGGCCAGACCCTGCAGCAGGCCACCATTAACCCACACCTCCACTGGAGACTCCTGGACACTCAGGGGCAAGTCTAGTCTCTATGGGGTCACTGATCCCTCTTCTGGGTCCTGATGCACACAGTGTTTTGTTTGTATCCTCAAAGAGTCTGTTTCCCTGTCCTGTGTAAGTTCTGGTGGCTCTATGGTGGGGTTAATGGTGACCTCCTCTGCCGGGAGCAAGCATGGGAGATCCTACCCATGACAAGGTCACGCAGGACTCAAGGGAATCCCTGGGCCATTCAACCCATGACAAGGTCATGCAGAAGAGTCCTGATGAGCAAGACCTCAGGACTTGATGGACCCCCTGGTCCTGCTCGAGCATCTACCCCTGAACCAGAATCTGTCTGTCTTACTATTTTATGTCTTTCACCAGCTCTTCTGACATTAGAAGGGGGCTGTCCCTGACCTAAAGAGTTAACTTAGGGCTTTGGCTTATAAATCTCCTGGGCATGAAAGGAGTGTTTCAAACCCCCTGTTAGCATTCTAGCTTACTGGGCAAGTTTACCCAGATTCTTGCAACATTGTTGAGCTATGCTTGCTGCCAAGTTCTCACATCCCTTATCCATTGTGTTCCTGGGAGTGCATATAGTCAGAATGGAGAAGAAACAAGCAGTAGCCTTAGCATTAGTAACATTAGACTTTGAGTTAATAAGTTCTTTCTTTGCTGTAATCCGCTGAATCTTTGCTCCATAAAAATGTAACTCCAAACTTAGGGTGACGCATGCTAAGAATTTAAGAAGAAACACTTTAAGGGAAAATCATTGTTTTGGCTGGTCAACTTTTATCAAAAAGAGGTCATGGAATATCAACAGGCCTCTGGAACAGAAGATGATGTGCAAAAAGTGGGACTGTTGCGGAAGGGAACCTGATATCGATAAAAGTTATTACTGATGGAATGTTGAGTTGACTCTGCATTTTTCACCTTGCTGTATGTATAACTCAGAGTATAAAAGCCCCGAGAAGAATAAAGTAAATGGGCCTCACTCACCGAGGAAGCTTGGTCACCCCATGTCTCTTTCCTTATCTCTTTATCTATCTTTTTTCATTCACCAACGTTGTCCATCCTGAGGATATCCCTGGACTCTGCTGAGGCTGGACCCCGGCACGCCTCCAAAAGGGCTTATGCCATACCCAGGTCTACTGCATCCAGAGTCCTTGGCCCTGCAGCAGTCCACTGCTGACCCATACCTCCACAGGAGACACTCAGACACATTTCTGGTTCAGTCTCTGTGGGGTGTCAGGGTCCTTGTGTGCACAAGGTTTTTTTGAGCCCTCTGAGTGTCTCTGGCAGCATGGGGTTTGATTCTAAATGTGATTTTACCCCTCCTACCATCTTGCTGGGACATCTTCTTGGACATAGGGTATCTACTCAAGGTCACTCCAGTGCAGCTGCGCTCTAGCACCTACCATCTTTCTGCAGCTTCTTTGCCCTTGGACATGGGGGGTATCTCCTCAAAGTCACACCAGCACTGTGAAGCCACAACTCCAGCACCTACTGTCTCATCAAAGCTATGGTTTTTCCAGTAGTCATGTATGGATGTGAGAGTTGGACTATAAAGAAAGCTGAGCACCGAATAATTGATACTTTTGAACTGTGGAATTGGAGAAGACTCTTGAGAGTCCCTTGGACTGCAAGGAGATCTACCCAGTCCATCCTAAAGGAGATCAGTCTTGAATATTCATTGGAAGGACTGGATGTTGAAGCTGAAACTCCAATACATTGACCACCTGATGTGAAGACTGACTCATTGGAAAAAACCCTGATGCTGGGAAAACTTGAAGGCGGGAGAAGGGAACAACAGAGGATGAGATGGTTGGATAGCATCAGCGACTGTATGGAAATAAGTTTGAGTAAACTCTAGGAACTAGTGATGGACAGGGAAGCCTGGTGTGCTGCAGTCCATGGGGTCGCAAAGTCAGACACGACTGAGCAACTGAACTGAACTGAATTGATTTTGACAGGTATGAGGTAACATCTCATTGTGGTTTTTATTTGCATTTCTGTGATTATTTACAATGTTGAGCATCTTTTATGTGCCTGTTAGCCATCTATATATTGCCTTTGGAAAAATATTTATTCAGGTCTTCCACCCACTTTTGAATTTTTTAAAAAAATGTTGTTTTTTGATACTGAGTTGTATAAACTGTTTATATATGTTGGATATTAACTCCTTATTGATCATATCACTTGCAAATATTTTCTTCCATTCAGTAGGTTGTCTTTTCATTTCCTTAATGGTTTCTTTCACTAAGCAAAAGTGTAATTATGTCACTATTTGTTTCTGTTTGTTTTCATTTCTTTTGCCTTGAGAGACATGTCCAAAAAAGTATTGGAATAATTTATATCAGAATGTTCTGCCTGTGTTCTCTAAGAATTTTACACAGAGGAAGTGATTTTAAGCTAAGTGTTTTTTGGGGGGAGTGCAAATTTTTCAGATAAAATCTGTAGTGGGCAAGAAGGGAGAGAAAATATGCATTCCGGGCAAGGAGAACTGCCTATTCAAAGGCCTAGGGACATGAAAGGACACAACATATTTGAGAAAGGGTTGGAAAATTAATGTGTTTTAAATGATTGTGAACCTGGCCAAGGATGTTTCTAGTGGTAGAGTATTAGGCTACTTAAGAAAGGACAAACAGGGAGTTCGGATTATGTGTATATGGAATTGTCAGGAAGCATTTAACAAGAGGCTTCCTGTATGCTGTTTTGGATTCTAGAGGAGAGGCAAGCCTCTCCCAGGGGCTGAGGAAACCAGGCATTTCCTTCGTTAGTTTTTCTATACGGTGATAAGTATCCTTTTTCTTATTATGAACCATATGGTAAAAGTGATTATTTACAACTCTCTCTTTCTTTAATATGGATCATCTATGCTTTGTAAGTCTGGAATTTTAATCTTTATCTTTGCTGAGAATAACTACAGTATATATGCCCACACCATGTTGATTAAAACCACTTTGCTCCACCAGAGCTTTGGTTCCCGTGCCTTGCTTTCTTTCTCTCTCAGGCTGTTTCTTTGGAGTGCAGAGGTCCTCTGTGTTCACTTTCCTGCCCGGGCTTCTAAGACCCTCTCGAGAAGGCACTCTGCACCTTCACCCCATCGAGAGGGCACCTGAGGCCTTCATGAACAGAGTAAGCTCCGTGCAGGGGCTTTATTGGCTTTATGTGTAAACCAAGGGATATCAGCCTCTTTCTCTCTCCTTTACTTTCTTATTGGTCGACTCAGGACTACCAGGTTCCGGTCCATTAAAGGACACCAACAGCATATATGGAATGTTTTTGGTCTAGGGGAACCCACAGCAGGGATATCTGCTTAAACCTGTCCCCTTGGTTCATTTTCCTCAACCATGCCCCCAAGTCTAGGCTGGAACATTATCATCAGGGTCCATTTTACATTATTACTGGTTAACCTCATGTCTGTCTCTTCTATGGGTAAAATCTCTTCCACCTTGTCCTCTCTACTGTGCCTAGTACAAGTTTATAAACGTACATCAAACTGAACACATATGTATTTCACTTAATTAAACTCCAAGGAACAATAATAAATATATGCTTTGCATTTCACATAGCACTTGTGAAATGCAAAGCATATACTATACTTATTAATCTCTTCAATACCCAATATAGTGGGCAATACCATCATTCTCATTTGAATAGCTAAGTAAACTGAGAAACAAACAAAAAAATCTTCCTCTTATTCCTTAGAAAATAATAATCTTAAAACACTATTTCTGTCATTTTTAACCTACATTTCTATGCCAATTTATTTGAAAATAAGGATGCTCTTTCTGAAAAATATAAAACCACTTTGCATTTGCGATTTGCATTACCTTTTACAATAAAAGTTATCTTTAGTAGTCACATTATACAAGATGGTTCCTCCAAATGAGAAATGCAAAATTTTTGAAATAATGATCATGCATTACAAATTCCTCTGTGTTTCTTAGGACCTGTAAACCATCTGTACCTTGTAAGTAGTTTAAGTTGCACCTGCAGACATACAGCCAAAAAGAATGTACCAAAACATGTTATTTGTTGTGATCCTCTTACAAAGATTCTTATAGTCAGGGATATAGGAATTTCATGACTGAGCCTCTCCTGGGGATCACGTTAAAAGCCACAGACTCTTGCCTCTTCTGTGATGCACATTTCTAAGGCATTCTCTCTGCTTTAAAGGACATGTATCAGTGTATTACAATTTCATCAATGTTAACCACCTACTTAATTTTTTTCATTATATAGGGTTCAGACTAATGCTTTGGTTATCACATTAAAAAGATTAACGAGCATATTAATATGTTACAATTTCATCAATATTTTTCAGATTATGAGGGAAA
>SJYC01080973.1:0-11590 GCA_006408675.1 Madoqua kirkii | reverse complement strand
TAAGATTAAAGTTAATGAAAGGAGGGAAAATAGCTAAGAAGAAAAATATTATCACCCATAAATGAAAAAACATAGTTCATAAATCTTAAATAAAGTGCCTACATTGATATTCATAGTACATAATACTACCACTGTGATTTTCCACAATAGTTGTGTATACTTTAAAGATAACATTTCATTCTATCATTCTCTAATCTTACCTGGTGTGAAGGAGAGGGGGAATATGGTTTTTTTATGTTTCTAGGAAAGAATAAATATAGTAAAAGATAGTGCTAAATTAGAGTACTTACTTCCCATAGCGTATCAAAATCTAGAGCTTTATATTTAAATGTACAACTGGCTTGTAATCTTTAAGGAAAATTTTCCCACTTTTTACTAAATATTTGAATATAATCACCATGAAAACCATTATCATTATCAGAATCAAGCAATTTACTGTCTTTATGCTATGTGAAAGGGAAATCAGCTGAATTTCAAATCACTTGAAATACTAAAGTGTTCCACAACCCTGCTCACTGAAAGACACAGAGCTACACTCTCATAACTCTGTTTGGGAGAAAAAAATCAATAATTAAAATTTTAAAAATAAAAAATAATCTTAAAATCATCATCCATGGGTCATTCTCTCATAGTATTTGAATCCTCTCTTACCCATCCTTCTTTTGAAGGAGGAAACAGACAGAACAGGCTCCCTCTTGAAAGCAGGACTCCATCTTGGGCCGGACTGTGGACTTTGAGCTCTACGCCCAATATGAATGGAAAGGACAGACCAATGGAAAACCAATCCTCCCCGATGGAACAGCCAACAGCCGCAGGGCTTGTACCTAGACTCTCCGTAGTCTAAAGGAATACCCTAACTGTCTGTGTAACAGAATAGAGTCATAAATTCTATTATGCTTATTGGGGTACGACCACAGGCCTATTGATAATTGTCCACTGTTAACTACCTAGGCTTAAGGCATATGAATCACAGGTTAACTTTGTGTCTTTGTTTTCCTTCATTCAGACTAGTTTCAGGGAATTTGGGAAGTGGGTTTGGGCATGTACACTTAAGGCACTTAAGGTTTTCACAAAAACTGTTCGGGGGACTTGGCTAAGAGGAGACTCTGCCTAGGGCCCGCAGGTGTACTGAACTGCACTCCACTCCCTGCTTTGTCCTTCTGAGTGAGTTTGTTTCCCAGAAGGCGTGACTACATCACTTTCTTCAAAGTGACTACAACACTTTGCTCAAAGTACTGTAAGCATCTTAAAGCACTTTAAGCAAAGTATATTTTTATTGTTTAATACTTTTCACTTGTCTAATCAAATCTTCCTCTAAAATCTAAGTTCCATACAGTCGGGGGTTATAGTCTGTTTGGGATATTGATATATCGCAAAAGAGTCATGGTGGGCACCCAGTAAATGGAGGGGACTTAGTAAATACTTTTGAATGAATGAATTAACAGAATACGTTTGTCTCTGTGCTTCTAGAGATTCTATGAAGATTGGTCCTAATTGCATTTTAAATAAAAGTATGCTAGTTTCCTCATTTTTTTTCCAGATTCCTTGACCTTCAGGTGAGCCCAGCAACTTAGATCAAGTGAATCTTAAATATAAATGAAGACGATTCCCCTCCCTTCCATTAATTTGTCTTAATCAGAGGAAAATTCTCATCATTAACTTGATTTTTCTCTAATGAAATACTTCGCTATTATTATACAGATGCTCCCCTGAATGTCCCAGTGCCTACCTACCAATGATCTATGGAAAAGGCACAGTAGTAAAGCATCCACCTACCAATGTAGCTGACACAGGAGTTGCAAGTTCAATCCCTGGGTTGGAAAGATCCCCTGGAGAAATAAAGGGCAATCCACTCCAGTATTCTTGCCTGGGAAATCCCATGGACAGAGGAGTCTGACGGGCTATAGTCCATGGGGTTGCAAAGAGCAGATACAACTAAGCATACACACATCATTAAAATAGCATTATCAAATGCTTATTGTTGCAAATAAACACATTATTCAGACAAGTCCACTATTAGATCAAAATAAGTGGCACAAAAGATTTTGAAGTGAGTTCAAATTTAAAACAACTAGGAGAAAAAAAATAAAACAACTAGGAACTATTTACTCAATAAAACTGAAATGGAAAGCTATTAAGTATTCAGAAATAAAACAAGTGCTTTTTAAAGGAAGTTGTGAATTTATTCTCACTCATACGAACATGAAATAATTTTGGATCAGGTTTCTTTTCTTTTTTAATACAGAATGAGAAGTACTTTTCAAGGAGTTAGAGAAGACATCTACTAAGTTTTCTGCCAAGTACAGAGTATTGACAACTAAGATTGTCAATAAATAAATACAATTTATTTTATTAGTTTGAGAGGGAAAGAAAAGGAAATAGAAAAAAAGAATAGAAATATGTTTATTGATATCGTTGTAAAAGTGAAAGTGAAATCGCTCAGTCATGTCCGACCCCATCCTGGGATTCTCCAGGCAAGAATACTGGAGTGGGTTACCATTTCCTTCTCTAGGGGATCTTCCCAATCCAGGGATTGAACTTGAGTCTCCTGCACTGGAGGCAGATGTTTTAACCTCTGAGCCACCAGGGAAGCCCAATCAGAAATTGTGCTAGGTATTTTATATATGTCGTTTTTCATCACCCTCATAGCTTCAAGAGAAAAATATTAATATTGCTGATTAAGAAAACTATTTGAGCATTCTCTAAGTCCATGCAGTTACTAAATGGGATACTTAACAAAAATCTGGCTTTTGTTGTTTGAATAGCACTGCACTGACAGGCAAAAGATAAAGCTAATAAAATATTGCCATTAGGTCCTCGGTTTCCTTTTATTGATGGTAAGAGAAATAATTGCTTACATAGACTTGAAAGCTCACAAAGGACTTGGAGGAAACTACTGGCATGACAACTGTCATGGCACAAGAGAACTGTAATTTTACAAAAGGAATCATGATTATGCAAATCCTTAGAGAATAAGATGGGGCAAAAGTTTAAATTTAAAAACATATTTTTCTCCCTGGAAATCTAATTTATTGTTGGATTGATCTTTTTAATAATATAAATAGAAAAACTAGATAACACAACAAAGAAGAAAAATGAAAGAATGGGAGAAAGTACACAACTTTATTTCATAAACATAAAGTAGCTCCTAAAATTTCATTTTTTGGTAAACAACTCCTTTTGGTTTTATGAAGCACCATTTACAGACAAAGTCTTTACTTGAATAATAAGTTCATCTTTATGAAATTTCACATGTAACTCAAACTAATTTTCTCCCCAGAGAGACTTCCTGTCCCAGCACAACCTAAGCCCAAAACACATATTCTTGTGGTCCCAAAGAGACTAATCAAACTCCATCAGTTTGTGACACTCAAAATTTGACTTTCATGAGAAAAATTTATAAATTTGTATTTGCACATGCAATTTACATTATGGTTCATTTCCACTCATTATAGAAAGTTGTTATTGAAGATGTTATTTTAAAATATTCTTACATCATAAGACATTTTCCATATCTATATATTCTAAGAAATAAATCAACAGAGGAGAAATATACTCTACTATACAAATCTATGATTTTTAAGCATATTTTGTGTATCAGTTCAATACCTTTTTTTCTAAAGAAAAGGCAAACAAAAAGGTACTCAAAAACATTCAAGGGTCGCTGATTTTTCTTCCAGCTAACTGAATGAGAGATCAAAATGTGTCACCTATATTTCAAGACCAAAGCATGCCCTAGATATTGAGCTTATTACCAAGGCCTAATGAACTCAGTCTAAGCCACTCAGTCTAAGCTGATTTTTGACTAGTTGTAACTGGGAGGAGTTATTTTGAATTTACACTGGCTCTACTTCTGCGACTCGTCTGGTCACTTCTGTTAGGCATGCAGAATGGCCTGCCTCAGCGAGGCAGCCTGACGCTGCCCAGCTACCGAAGGCTGTGACATTCTTGAACTCTGTGTGTGCAAACGGTCCAGTGACAGGTGCACTTCTTCTGTTGCTCAGCTCTCAGCTCTCAGAAATTCACGTTCGGGGAGGCCAGGATCACAGACAGATATGACATCTTTGTTTGTTGATATGACAGGAAATGTTACATTTTAAACTATCCAAGAAATGACTGTAAGGAAGTGAAAATAACACATCCCACCACTACCTGAGGCTTGCCATTCTAGGAGATATTTGTAGGAATTAAATGGTCTTTTGTAATCTACCCCCCATATCTGATCCACATAAGAATCTGACACCCAACCCACAACAAGATGGTTATTATGAGACGCTAGCCTGCCATCTTCTCCATCAGCAAGTTCCCAAATAAAGTCTCTTCCTGACCCAAACACTCAGATTCACTGACTTAACACGTAGCAAGCAGAGCAAGCTTGGACTCGGTAACAAAATCATGCACAAAAAATAAAAGTATTAATTATATCACAAATTAGCAATATATTTTCTCTGTCGTTAAAAATCAGCCATAAAACAGAGAAAAAACTATTTGAGTCTTTTTAACTTGAAAAAAATAAGATTAAACTCATAAGAAACAGGATATTCTGAAGCTGGAGAAGACTCATAGAGCCCCTTGAACAGCAAGGAGATGAAACCAGTCATTCCTAAAGGAAATCAACCCTGAACATTCATTGGAAGGACTGATGGTGAAGCTGAAGGTCCAATACTTTGGCCACCTGAGGTGAAGACAAGACTCTGGAAAAGACTCTGATGCTGGGAAAGATGAGGGCAGGAGGAGAAGGGGGCGACAGAAGGTTAGGTGGTTGGACAGCATCATGGACTCAGTGGACATGAGTTTAAGCAAGCTCCGGGAGACAGTGAGGGACAGGAAAGCTCAGCATGCTGCAGTCTGCCGGGCTGCAAAGAGTAGGACACAACTGAGCCACCGAACAACAATTTTATAATGCTTCATACCATCCTCAGTCCCAACCATCTCTGTGAACTATAAATATTTTTGCCACCACCCAGTTGATTCTAGTGAAACTGGTTTTAACACATAATAAATGAATGAGTTTCAAAAATATATTTGAATAAGTGGTTTGAACATTTGGGAGCTCTTCATGTGTAAATATGTTAGCATCACTGGGAACACGGAATGGCTCAGCATCTGCTCGGATACTCCTATACTCTGTCAAAATCAAGTTCCTTAAAGTGATTTTTAAAAAATTCTTAACTCCTCGACATTCAATACATTTTGTGGAATAGTAGGATCTTCATTATCAAAGAGCTTGTTAGAAATGAAGGCTCTTCGGGTATCCTCAAAGCACTGAACCCAAATCTGTAGTTTAACAAAAGCCCCAGGATACCCATTTACACATGAAAGAACAAATAGTTTAGATTACTGTGTAAAGTGAAAATGGCTCAATCATGACTGACTCTATGTGACCACATGGACAACACAGTCCATGAGAACCCCAAGAAGAGCTGAGTTCAATTCAGTCGCACAGTCATGTCTGACTCTTTACGACCCCATGGACTGTAGCATGCCAGGCTTCCCAGCCATCACGAACTCCTAAAGCTTGCTCAAACATGTCCATTGAGTCGGTGATGCCATCCAACCATCTCATCCTCTGTTATCCACTTCTCCTCCTGCTTTCAGTCTTCGTCAGCATCAGAGTCTTTTCCCAATGAGTCAGCTTTTTGCATCAGGTGGCCAAAGTATTGGAGTTTCAGCTTCAGCATCAGTCCATCCAATGAATATTCAGGACTGACTGCCTTTAGAATTGACTGGCTTGATCTCCTTGCAGTTCAAGGGATTCTCAAGAGTCTTCTCCAACACCACAGTACAAAAGCATCAATTCTTTGGTGCTCAGATTTCTTTATAGTCCAACTATATAATCTTGCTTTATATCAGATTTCTTTATAATCCAACTATACATAAGTCCATCAACAGTATGAAAAGGCAAAAAGATAAGACACTGAAAGATGAACTCCCAAGGTTTACGTGCCCCATATGCTAGAAAAAACTCCAGAAAGAATGAAGAGACAGAGCCAAAATGAAAATAATATCCAGTTGTGGAAGTGACTAGTGATGGACATAAAATCTGATGCTGCAAAGAACAATACTGCATAGAAACCTGGAATCAGTAAATTGGAAGTGGTCAAACAAGGAGATGGCAAATGTGAGGATCAACATTTTAGGAATCAGTCAACTGAAATGGACTGGAGTGGGCTAATTTAATTCAGATGGCCATTATATCTACCACTATAGGCAAGAATATCTTAGAAGAAATGGAGTAGCCCTCATAATTAACAAGAGTCTGAAATGCAATACTTGGATGCAAACTCAAAAATGACAGAATGATCTCTGCTTGTTCCAAGGCAAATCATTAAATATCACAGTAATCCAAGTCTACACCCAGACAAGTAATGCTGAAGAAGCTGAAGTTGAACGGTTCTCTGAAGACCTACAAGACCTTCTAGAACTAATACCCCCTAAGATGTCCTTTTCATTATAGAGGACTGGAATTCAAAATTAGGAAGTTAAGAGATGCCTAGAATAACAGGCAAATTTGGCCTTGGAGTACAGAATGAAGCAGGGCAAAAGTTAATAGAGTTTTGCCAAGATAATGCACTGGTCATAGCAAACACCCTCTTCCAACAACACAACAGAGGACTCAACACATTAACATCACCAGATGGTCAATATCAAAATCAGATAGATTATATTCTTTACAGCCAAAGATGGAGAAGCTCTATACATTCAGCAAAAACTATTGGAAGCTGACTGCGGCACAGATCATGAACTCTTTAATGCCAAATCAGACTTAAATTGAAGAAAGTAGTGAAAACCACTAGACAATTCAGGTATGACCTAAACCAAATCCCTTATGACTATACAGTGGAAGTGACAAATAGACCAGGGATTGGATCTGATATACAGAGTGTCAGAAGAACTACGGACAGAGGTTCATGACATTGTATAGAAGGCAGTGATCAAGAGCACCCCCAAGAAAAAGAAATGCAAAAAGGCAAAATGGTAGTCTGAGGAGGCCTTACAAATAGCTCTGAAAAGAAGAAAAACTAAAGGCAAAGGAGAAAAGGAAAGATAAACCCATTTGAATGCATAGTTCCAAAGAATAACAAGGAGAGACAGGAAAGCCTTCCTCACTGATCAATGCAAAAAATAAAGGAAAACAATAGAATGAAAAGGACTAGAGATCTCTTCAACAAAATTAAACACACTAAGGGAGCACTTCATGGAAAAATGGGCACAATAAAGAACAGCAATTGTATGGACTCATTGGGAAAAACCCTGATGCTAGAAATGATTGAAGGTGGGAGGAGAAGGGGATGGCAGAGGATGAGATGGTTGATGGCATCACTGACTCAATGGACAGGAGTTTGTATAAGCTCTGGGAGTTGGTGATGAACAGGAAAGCCTAGCATGCTGCAGTCCATGAGGTTGCAAAGATTCAGACACAACTGAGTGACTGAACTGAATTGAACTGAACAGAAGCAGATACATTAAAAAGAGGTGGCAAGAATACACAGAAAGACTATACAAAATTATCTTCATGACCCAGATAACCATGATGGTGTGATCACTCACCTAGAGCCAGACTTCCTGGAGTACGAAGTCAAGTGGGCCTTAGGAAGCATCACTATGAACAAAGCTAGGTGATGAAATTCCACTTGAGCTATTTCAAATCCTAAAAGGTGATGCTGTAAAAGTGCTCAATATGTGCTCAATATGCCAGCACATTTGGAAAACTCAACAGTGGCCACAGGACAGGAAGAAGTCAGTTTCCATTCCAATTTCAAAGAAAGGCAATGCTAAAGAATGTTCACTACTGCACAATTCCACTCATCTCACAAGCTAGCAAAGTAATGCTCAGAATTCTCCAAGCCAGGTTTCAACAGTATATGAACCAGAGATCAAGTTGCCAACATCCACTGGATCATCAAAAAAGCAAGAGAGTTCCAAAAAAAGATCTATTTCTGCTTTATTGACTATGGCAAAACCTTTGATTGTGCGGTACACAACAAACTATGGAAAATTCTTCAAGAGAGGGGAATACCAGACCACCTGACCTGTCTCCTGAGAAATCTGTATGCAGGTCAAGAAACAACAGTTAGAACTGGATATGGAACAACAGACTGGTTCCAAATAAGGAAAGGAGTATGTCAAGGCTGTATATTGTCACCCTGCTTATTCAACTTACATGCAGAGTATATCATGCAAAATTACAGGCTGGATAAAACACAAGCTGGAATCAAGATTGCTGGGAGAAATACCAATAACCTCAGATACGCAGATGACACCACCCTTATGGCAAAAGGTGAAGAGGAACTAAAGAGCCTTTTGATGAAAGTGAAAGAGGAGAGTGAAAATGTTGGCTTAAAAGTCAACATTCAGAAAACTAAGATCATGGCATCTGGTCTCATCACTGTATGGCAAATAGATGGGGAAACAATGAAACAGTTTGAGACTTTATTTTGGGGGCTCCAAAATCACTGAAGATGGTGACTGCAGCCATGAAATTAAAAGACGCTTGCTCATTGGAAGAAAAGCCATGACAAACCTAGATATCATGTTAAAAAGTAGAGGCATTACTTTGCCAACAAAGGTCCGTCTAGTCAAAGCCTTGTTTTTTCCAGTGGTCATGTATGCATGTGAGAGTTGGACTATAAAGAAAGCTGAGCACCGCAGACTTGATGCTTTTGAACTGTGGTGTTGGAGAAGACTCTTGAGAGTCCTTTGGACTGCATGGAGATCCAACCAGTCCATCCTAAAGGAAATCAGTCCTGAATATTCATTGCAAAGACTGATGCTGAAACAAACTCCAATACTGTGGCCATCTGATGTGAAGACACATTTGAAAAGACCCTGATGCTGGGAAAGATTGAAGGTAAGAGGAGAAAGGGATGGCACAGGATGAACGGCAACACTGACTTGATGGACATGAGTTTGAGCAAGCTCCAGAAGTTGGAGATGGACAGTGAACCCTGGCGTGCTGCAGTCCAAGGGGTTGCAAAGAGTCAGACACAGGTAAGCAACTGAACTAATGAACTATACGGTCCATGGAATTCTCCAGACCAGAAAACTGGAGTGAGTAGCCTTTCCTTTCTTCAGGGGGTTTTCCCAACCCAGGGATTGAACCCAGGTCTCCTGCATTGCAGGCAGATTCTTTACCAGTTGAGCCACAAGGGAAATACCCTCAAATGTTTTTGTTATTCCTTTCTGACAGGAAACTGAACCAGTGGAGAAACGTGTAGCATCAGATGGTGGTGGTAATGTGGGAAGTTGAAATTTGGAAAACAAAAGTGTCCCTAGACTCTTCATATTCCCTTTTTCTTTATACCCATACTAGTTTAGTGTTCTGCTACACTGTGTGATAGTCTGATCTAATGATTTAGGAATTTTTACACCTTGGTTGTTGCATTTTATATCATCAGAGTTGAAAATTTAAACATTTGGAAGTCAATGTAACAAAATGGAAAGGGATTCTATTTAGAGTCAGAGTAAAGGATTTTGAACTCTGAATCAGTGTTTTTAATAGTTCTATGCCAACTAATTATTAAAAAGTTCTATGCCAACTAAGGACTTCCCTGGCAGCTCAGACAGTAAAGTGTCTGTCTACAATGCCGGAGACCTGGGTTCACTCCCTGGGTCAGGAAGATCTCCTGGAGACGGAAATGGCAATCCACTCCAGTACTACTGCCTGGAAAATCCCATGGACAGAGGAGCCTGGTAGGCTGCAGTCCATGGGGTTGCAAAGAGTCAGACACGACTGAGCACATTCTGTTCTGTTCTGATGCCAACTCAATTTTTTGGAGTTTCAGTTTCTCTATTTGAAAGGTAGAAAGAAGCTAATAGTCTCTGGTCCTATAGACCAATCTCCAGTTCTTGTCTTATAGTCCTCTCCAACTCAGCAAAGGAGAACCTGCCTCAAATCATATCCCTCACACATCCATGAATATCCTTGTCTTCCTCATCTTTCACCAGAGAAAACTCTCTGCTTTTAAGGAGCTCATGTGATCAGATTAGTCCCAGCGGATAATTTCTCCATTTTCAAGTCAACTGTACCATAACGGCAGGAGTAAAGCACAACAAATTCACAGAGCCAAGGCTTCTGCAAGTGTATACCGAGGGATGCAAAAGCCTGGGGGACGTCTTAGAATCCTATCACACCAGAGAGAATATATAAAACTCTGCACAAGATGCATCAGATTTCAGAGGCAAAATCTAAAACCATGAACTTCCTGAAGAAAACATAGTGGAGAACCCTCCCGATGTCAGAGGAAGTAAAGACTGCTAAGGCAGGACACTGATCAATTTTAAATTAAAAAAATAAAAAAGTTAAATTTCAAAACCATATTAAAATTCTACTTTTTAAAAGACATTTAGAAAATTGAAAAGGTAGTTCAGTTCAGTTGCTCAGTAATGTCCAACTCTTTGCGACTCCATGAGTCGCAGCACGCCAGGCCTCCCTGTCCATCGCCATCTCCCAGAGTTTACTCAGACTCACGTCCATCGAGTCTGTGATGCCACGCAGGTTAGAAAATAATATTCAATATTATGGTTGACAAAGTTCTTATATTTGGACTATATAAAGAACTCATGAGCTAACAATAAAAGAACAATAAATGTCTAATAGGTATGTGAAAAGATACTCAGAATAATGGCTTATAGTAATGGTTTCATGATTATCCTACCACACAACCCAAAAAAGTCTAAAAACACACACACACACACACACACACATGGGCAATACACCATATTGTCAAAGATGTGGGACAATTGGAACTCTCCTACATTCTGGCTGGGGATATAAAATAGTTCAACCCCTTTTGAAAACAGTTGGCAGTATTTTTTACTAAAAATTTGCACACATGATTACATGAAGCAAAGACATTGAGATGGACTATTGTCCTGGATTATCCAGATGGGTCCAATGTAATTACGAGTCCTTAAAAATCAGAGAAGCTATAATGATGACAGCAAGCGCCAGAGTGATGCCATGTAGATTTGAAGATGTGAGCTGTGAAATGACTGGCTCTAAAAATGGAGAAGGGGCCACGAGCCAAAGAATGCAGAAAAATTCAAGGAGTGGAGAAGATAAGGAAATAAATCCTCTCCTAGAATCTCCAGAAAGAACCCAGATGTCCAATATCTTGATTTCAGACTGGCAAAACTAAGACTTCTAGACTAGTAAAGTAATAAATCTGTGTTTTTTAAAGCCACTATGTGGTAATTTGTTACGGCAGCAATAGAAACCTAGCACAGAACTTTACAGACAATGCAATGCTCCCTTTTACATTTGTGGTGCACATGTTTCCATTATATATATTTATTAGATATCTTAATATCTGGCAACATAAGCTCTATAGCAATGTTTTCCTTTGAAACATTTTTCTTAGCCACTTTTCTTCCTAATTTTTACTCATGAACTTTATATTCTTCAAGGTTAAAATTAACATTGCTATTCTTAAATAGCATCAGTTAATTTAGGGGAGAAAGTCTATTTTCATTACTGAATCTTCAATGCAAAGTCATAGTATGTCTCAATGTATTTGTCTTCTTTTGCATTAATCTGTGAGGTTTTATAAGACTGTTTACTTGCTTTTTTCCTCATTAATTTCTAATG
>SJYC01080972.1:31-12665 GCA_006408675.1 Madoqua kirkii | reverse complement strand
CAGTATGATGGATTTTTGTCTTGAGTTTTTCTTATTACTAGTTGAAGTCAAGTAATTTCATATTTTTACTAGATACACATATGATCTTTTCTAGGTGATTTTTCATATTCTTAGTGGGTTATTCATCATTTTATTAGCTATTAATTTATTTAACAAACATATATAATAGTACTATTTGCAAGATAATGTTCTAATAACTTTACAAATATGAATTTAGTAAACTGTTATACCAGATCTATGAGGTAGGTACTATTTTTATTTCCATTTTACAAAATGAGGAGACTGAGCCTAGAAAGACTGAAGGACTTTTCCAAAGTCACACAGTTGGTAAGTAGTTGAACTGGGTGGCTCCAGAGTTTGTGCACTCACCTGCTCTACTGTATGCAAAGTTCTTCACGTGTTCAGAATACCAATACTTTGTGTGATGTATACTACAAAAATTTTCTCCCAGTATGTTTGTGTCTGAATATCATTTGATTGATTTAATCATATATATATCAATCTACCTAATTTTACAAATGTGTGTCTAATTTAGTCATATAGCCTGAAATGAACATATATATATATAATTAGATTGAAACATATGATTAAAATATATGATCAATAGAAACATAAAAAGGTTCAAAGAAAAATATTAATAGCTTCATTTCAAGATTTATCTACTAAAACTCATAAAGCTTTTTTTCTCCAGTGGTGTCACCTAATCTTTTTAGTTTTGCTATTTATATTTAAGTCTTTAATCATGTTCTCTTGAATAGTATGATATATATTGATCTTTCTGTGTATACATTGTAACCAGTCAGCTTGGGGACTGATTTACAATTTCTAAAAGACTTTCAGTTCATTATTTTTGGTTTTCTAAGAGACAACTGCTTTATCTGCAGATATAAGGGGAGGAAGTCTTTTTTTTAATGGCATTTTATAGAACTTCCAGAATAGTATTGCATAATTTTACTGATAGCAGTTATTCTTGTCTTATTGCTGAATATAGTAAAAAATGTTTTTTAGTGTTTCACTATTCAGTAGGATGATGTTTGTTATTCATTATCAGTTTTAGCACAGTGGCTCAATTAGTTGAGCAAAAATCAAATATAATACATCTTTTTAAAACATAACTCTTGAATTCCTCTATGTATAACTCTTGAAGTACACAGTACAGAACACTATGGAAGAGTTCATTTTGCTAAATAAAGGCAACTTACGAGCTTGATGTGGATCACGATTAGGGGAGAAATCTGGCCCAAATGCTGGCATCTGCATTTCCTAGTTTCCATTAAAGCACACACCATCTCTTCTGGCCAATATCATTATGAGACACCTCCTATCATTATTGTGCTGTTTCAATATGGCCTATAGTCACAATGTCCCTTTGTCTTGATCTCGAACTATCTGCTGTCTACTTTTAAAGACCACACCATGGTGAAATCGGGAGTATGTTACTTTTCCATCAGCAGAGATATCCCTACTTTCAGGCCTAAGTCTGTCTCGTGTTTTCTTCAAGGTGTCTTGTCTTTCAGGCTACTCCCTCGGAGCAACATAGAGTCTCTTTATTCTGTGAGCTCCCTACACATCGCTGGGATTTCTAGCACTTCGACTTGGGGTCTCAACAAGGAGAAGAGGCAGGATGCTGGATAATTTTACAGAAAACTTTATGCTGAAAATCTAATTTTACCTTCTCTCAATTTCCTTTCTTTTCTGATAACTGATGAAATTCAACTTTCCTTTCCACCCTCCCTCCCTCCTCTCTTTTTTCTTTCTTCCTTGAATGAGAAAACAATGGCTTTTCTTTAACACATATTCTTCCCTCCTATATGGTTGTATGATTTTCCAGCATACTATGCGTATTCTATTTTCTGTGGTTTCCCAGTGCCTAGTACAAGGCTGGAGGTTGATATTAAGTATTTCTTGAATGAATTGAGAAAAGGACAATTACCTTTAAACATAAATCCTGTTATTTTTGTCCTGGTTCTACTATGTATTCCCTGAATGACTTTGGAGACATTCAGTTCAGTTCAGTTCAGTTCAGTTCAGTCGCTCAGTCGTGTCCGACTCTTTGTGACCCTGTGAATTGCAGCACGCCAGGCCTCCCTGTCCGTCACCAACTCCCATAGTTCACTCAAACTCGTGTCAATTGAGTCGGTGATGCCATCCAGCCATGTTATCCTCTGTCATCCCCTTCTCCTCCTGCCACCAGTCCCTCCCAGCATCAGAGTCTTTTCCAATGAGTCAACTCTTCGCATGAGATGGCCAAAGCATCATTCCTTCCAAAGAACACCCAGGACTGATTTCCTTTAGAATGGACTGGCTGGATCTCCTTGCAGTCCAAGGGACTCTCAAGAGTCTTCTCCAACACCACAGTTCAGAAGCATCAATTCTTTGGCACTCAGCTTTCTTCACAGTCCAGCTCTCACATCCACACATGACCACTGGAAAAACCATAGCCTTGACTAGACGGACCTTTGTTGGCAAAGTAATATCTCTGCTTTTGAATATGCTATCTAGGTTGGTCAGAACTTTTCTTCCAAGGAGTAAGCGTCTTTTAATTTCATGGTTGCAGTCACCATCTACAGTGATTTTGGAGCGCCCCATCCCCCCCCGCCCCCTGCCAAATAAAGTCTGACACTGTTTCCCTATCTATTTCCCATGAAGTTATGGGACCAGATGCCATGATTTAAGCCAACTTCTTCACTCTCCTCTTTCATCAAGAGGCTCTTCAGTTCTTTGCTTTCTGCCATAAGGGTGGTGTCATCTGCATATCTGAGGTTATTGATATTTCTCCTGGCAATCTTGATTCCAGCTTGTGCTTCTTCCAGCCCAGCATTTCTTATGATGTATTCTGCATAGAAGTTAAATAAGTAGGGTAACAATATACACCCTTGATATACTCCTTTTCCTATTTGGACCCAGTCTGTTGTTCCATGTCCAGTTCTAACTGTTGCTTCCTGACCTGCATACAGATTTCTCAAGAGGCAGATTAAGTGGTCTGGTATTCCCATCTATTTCAGAATTTTCCACAGTTTATTGTGATCCACACAGTCAAAGGCTTTGGCATAGTCAGTAAAGCAGAAATAGATGTTTTTCTGGAATTCTCTTGCTTTTTTGATGATCCACGGATATTGGCAATTTGATCTCTGGTTCCTCTGCCTTTTCTAAAATCAGCTAGAACATCTGGAAGTTAACGGTTCAAATATTGCTGAAGCCTGGCTTGGAGAATTTTGAGCATTACTTTGGTAGCGTGTGAGACAAGAGGAGCTACCCCACATCCGAGGTCAGGGGCAGCAGCCAAGAGGAGCTACCCCACTTCCTTGGAGACATTATTTACCCCTTATCGCTTGCCTTGTTTACAAAGTTAAAATAATAAGCCAGTACTGTTGCATTAAATAATTTGAAAAAGAGAAAGCACATTTTGTAAACTGGAAAACTATACAAATGCAAGTTTGTCTTATTATTATTATTACCTGTTCTTTCCCACAGTACTGCATGTTAAAGAAGTTTACTCAATAACCCGAAGAATTGGATCTCTGAAGACAGAACTATAGCAGGATGATTTTGAGTTAGAGGAGCTTTTCTAGCTGTCCTTCTAGTTAGTATGTATTGTGGAGCATTTGATTTGTGCTTACCCTGATCACAAGAGTAAGCAAGTCCTGGACCGCAGGTGGCGTAAGGTCGAGTGGGGAAGACAAATAAAGATCAGCTTCAGGAATCACTTTTGACTTTAATGAGTGTTTTTAATCCTACACGTTCTTATGCACTTTACAAAGAAAGCTCCCTTGTGCCCCCACTCTACTCTTGATGGAGTCAGCCTCTCACACAAATATGAAATGAATTAATTGAATTAAAATGAGATTAGCAGTCTCATCTTAATTGTAGGAACACACCATATACTGCCTACAGTGCCAAAAGTGAAAGTGAAATTCGCTCAGTCCTATTCAGTTCTTTGCAACCTCATGGATATACAGTCCATGTAATTCTCCAGGTCAGAATACTGGAGTGGGTAGCTTTTCCCTTCTCCAGGGGATTTTCCCAACCCAGGTCTTCCACATGGCAGGCGGATTCTTTACCAGCTGAGCCACAAGGGAAGTCAAAGAATACTGGAGTGTGTAGTCTATCCCTTCTACAGTGGATCTTCTTGACCCAGGAATCGAACCAGGTCTCCTGCACTGCAGGCGGATTCTTTACCAACTGAGCTCTCAGGGAGGCCCAACTACAGGGCCATGTTCACTCTCATCTTGTATAAGAGACATGTTCTTAATACTACTCCACAATCTCTCTTTCCCTAAAACCTTATTGACATATCCTGATTATTATAAATATCTAATTTTCCCTAGAAAATGTACTCCTTAATTTTATTCCTTAGCTTTCTCCTACTTATGTACTCTCTGACTTAGACCATCAACAGTGATTTCAAGTAGGAAATGTCACACTTCCCTAGAAAATGGGTAGATACCTCTACTTCTCTTTCTGCAGATATTTGCATTGTTCTGTACAGCTTAAAGAATGCATCCTTCCACATCTATTGTGTATTTTCTGCCATTCCAAATTTGATTTCAAGGAGCCTTGTTCACATGTGCTCAATATTTTTTCTATTGAAGTATAGTATTTACAATGCTGTATTAGTTTTAAGTGTACAGCAAGGTGATCATATATATATATGTTCTTTTTCAGATTTTTATCTAGGTTACTATAAAATATTGTGTATAGTTCCCTATGCTGCACAGTAGCTCCTTGTAGATTATCTATTTGACATATAGCAGTGAGCATATATTAATCTCAAACTCTTAATTTATCCTTCCCCCTGCCTCCCCTTTGTTAACCATAAATTTCCATGTCCATGGGTCTATTTCTGTTGTGTAAAATAATTTCATTAGTGTCATATTTCAGATGCCACACGCAAGTGATATCATATGATATTTGTCTCTATCAGGCTTACTTCACATGACAATCATTAGATTCACCCACATTGCTGAAAATGGCACTATTTCATTTTTAATTGTTGAGTAATATTCCATCATAAATATGTATATGTATGTTTGTGTGTATGTATGTGCCACATGTGGCAATATTTTCTTTCTCACAACCTTGGGTGTCTGATTTCACTTTATCCTTTGCAGAGACTGAGTTTGCATTTGTGCAACATTGCTTCAGTCATGGCCAACTCTTTGTGACTCCATGGTCTATAGCCCACCAGGCCCCTCTGTCCAAGGGATTCTACTGGCAAGAATACTGCAGTGGGTTGCCATGCCATGCCCTTCTCCAAGGGATCTTCCCAACCAAGGATCAAACCCACATCTCCTGTGTCGCCAGCATTGCAGGCAGATTCTTTACGGCTGAGCCACTGGGGAAGCCTCATTATAGAGATTAGGAAACTGGTAATTAGATAATTAGAAACAATTCACTCAGCTGCTCTGTTATCCAGTCAAGATTTTAACCCTTGAATGTCTCAACCCTGAAATCCATCCATTAGTGGGCATACAATACATTTGTTAAGTGACTATAAGTAAGTAAGTAAGTAAGTGAAGTCACTCAGTTGTGTCTGACTCTTTGTGACCCTGTGGACTGTGGCCTACCAGGCTCCTCCGTCCATGGGATTCTCCAGGCAAGAATACCGGAGTGGGTTGCCATTTCCTTCTGTATAAATGTCACTGCCTCTCTAGGACATTCGAGAAAGCAACAGAATTATGAAAAAGGAGATCAAACCTGTCAATCCTAAAGGAAATCAACCCTGAATATTCATTGGAAGGACTGACGCTGAAGCTGAAACTCCAACACTTCAGCCACCTGATGTGAAGAACTGACTCACTGGAAAAAGACCCTGATGCTGGGAAAGATTGAGGGCAGGAGGAAAAGAGGGCGACAGAGGGTGAGATGGCTGGATGGCATCACCGACTCAGTGGACACAAGTTTGAACAAGCTCTGGGAGATAGTGAAGGACAAGGAAGTCTGATATGCTGGAGTCCATGGTATTGCAAAGAATGGGACACAGCTTAGCAGTTGAACAACAACAAGGAGTGATGGGAGGAAAGGGGATAACAAAGAGAAATTTCACACTTGAATGAGACTGTGAATGAGGTGGAAAAAGTAAAAAGAAAGGCAAAAACTCAGGTGCTTCTGAATTCACTTACTAGTTTCAGTACTGTGCCACCACACTGATCTCTTTCATGGGCCCCAGACCTTTTTCACTGATTTTGCTCCAAATACACAAATTGATAAGACTGTCACTGCTTTACAACACTGTCAGTAATATATAACATATAGTTACAATACTGCAAGTGTTTGACATTTGTATTTCTAGATGTTAAATAAACTACCAACATATCAGTTTAAAAAATCTATTCCATCAACTGACAGTACCTTCCCTTTTAATTAAAATACTCTCAGGAAGTACATTACTGCTATTTAGCTTCAAAAGGATAAAACAAATCTTACTTTGTAAGCACTGTAAAATAAACATCTAGGCTTTATATTTGTGAGAGCTCCTACACATTGCACTCTTAGGAGGCCTATTACATTGATAAGAACCATCACCAGAACATTGTTATACACTCTTCAATATTTAGCGTTTATCCATTTAATGAACCAAATTTACCATTTTACCGCTAACTAAAGGACATACAGTATATCTCATCTTACGAAATTATAAGGAGAATCAAATTCTTTCATGCCATAAGACTTCATAATATGTATGTAAAGTATGAATAATTTTGAAACTATCTTTGAAAATCATGACACTGGCTAATTTGTACATTTCTAAATGGTTCAATTAACATGTGTTGACTAGCTGCTATATTTTACATATTGTACTATGTACCTTGAGCACAAAAATGAATACCAACTTCTATCCTGTACTGTAATATAAGGAAACAGGCATGTCACAATGATAGTAAAGATAATAAATCTATTATTTATACTTTACTTATATTTAATATATAGTTAAGCCTAATATATAATTATTTAAGTACAATAACATAAGTAAATTAAACATATAATAAATGCTTTGTGTCAGGCACCATTAACTAAGTTAATTAGTTAATAAGTTATCTAATTTAATCCTGATAATTCTGAAAGTTAGGAAATACTGTACATGCATGTGCGTCCATGCTCAGTCATGTCCGACTCTGCGAATCCATGGAGGGTAGCCTGCCAGGCTCCTCTGTCCAGGGCATTCTCCAGGCAAGAATACTGGAGTGGGTTGCTATGCCCTCTACAGGGGATTTTCCTGATCCAGGTATCAAACCCGAGTCTCTTATGTCTCCTGCATTGGCAGGCAGTTCTTACCACTAGCACCAGTTGGAAAGCCCAGGAAATACTGTACACATATCACCAATAATAGAAATGAGACAGGTGAAGTTTATTTAGATTGTACAGTAACAATGAAGGGTTAAAGCATTTAAGCATTTGGCATCTGAACTCAGAGTGCCCAGGATCAAACTCCTGCTCCACAACCAGTTTATGCCTCATGCTCTCCATTTGTATATGGCACCCCACTCCAGTCCTCTTGCCTGGAAAATCCCATGGACGGAGGAGTCTGGTAGGCTGCAGTCCATGCGGTCGCAAAGAGTCGGACATGACCGAGCTTTTCACTTTCACTTCACTTTCACTTTTCAGTTATATGCACTGGAGAAGGAAATGGCAACCCACTCCAGTGTTCTAGCCTGGAGAATCCCAGGGATGGGGAAGCCTGGTGGGCTGCCGTCAATGGGGTCACACAGAGTTGGACATGACTGAAGCGACTTAGCAGCAGCAGCAGCTCCATCTGTAAAACGGATGACAAAAGAACACGACCCTTATAGGGTTAAGTACGAGGAACAAGGCAACTACCTGTGTAAGGTACTTGAAGCAGGGCCTCACGTGTAATTAAGAGCTGAACAAATGCTAGCAGATATTATTTCTCTAACAAAAGCAGTGGAAGTAATTGGGGTAGGTGAATGATGCAAGAATGAAAATTACTGCATAGAACAAAAGAACCAAGAAAAGCTTAGCTGTTTTTCCTTAATAAACTCTCAAGTAGTTACGAGTAGTGATACATAGACAGGGACAAAGCAGATGAGGGAGGCATTGATTACACAGGAAATTCACTGAGCAGGGTACCATGGTTAAAGTTCAGCATGTGACTTCTCTGTGATTTTTCTGTTCACATCTTCCTCTACTCAGATAACAACGGAATTAGAAGTATGAAAATGGATAGAAGAGAGTCATAAAGAGAAGAGGACCCATTCTACTTTTTTTTTTCTACCAGACCCTTGCTTTTACTTTTTATTATCAAAAACACTGCCTGTAGTTTATTTTCTCTGCTATGAACAGTGGTGATGAGCATCACAGGGGTGATTGCTTCTGATAAATAAATAAGACTCTAATCAGTTGCTGTGGGCCTTTCCCCCACTCCCCATTGAAACAATTTAGAAGTAACTATTTCATGGTCTACAACTGAATTATTTCAAACAGATTAATGAAATTCTAATCTCACAGCCATTGAAACTTATGGTGGTAGTATTTTTTTTTTTTTTTTCTGAACAAAAAGCCAGCCAGGGAAGTGAACAAGCATTTTGGAGCCAGATAGATCTGGGTTCAAGTCCAGCCTCTGACAGATACCTGCAGAGTACTCTTAGGTAAACTAACTAATCTCTTTGATTTTTTTTATATTCTTATCTGTATCATAGAGATAATTTTTTTTCTTATTGCGGCTGATTAGAAGCTTAAATGGATGTGTGCATGTGAGATACCAGATCAGTGATTATCAAGTAATTTTTCTTCACACATATTCATTTCCTTACACCTTTGCCCAATAATTGCATGCTTAGTTGCCTCAGTCATGTCTGACTCTTTCCAACCCTATGGACTATAGCCCACGAGGCTCCTCTGTCTATGGGATTCTCCAGGCCAGAATACTGGAGTGAGTTGCCAGGCCCTCCTTCAGGAGATTCTTCTGCGTTTCCTGCATTGGCAAGCAGGTTCTTTACCCAGAGCCACCTGGGAAGCCCCTTCCAATAATTACAGTGGGATTGCTTTGTTTGTTTGTTCTATTATTCAGGGCAAAAATTATAGTATCATAGAAAAATAAAAGAAACACAGTGAAAGTGACTGATTTTCTTATTTAGTCAAGTTTAATTGATTGCTATATATGTGTATACATATGCATTTGTGTGTGGAGAGAGAGAGAAACAGAGAGAGACAAATAGGAGAGGAGGATGGCAAGCAGTAAGAAAAATAGAAGGTAAAGAAGTTGGTTTGATGTATTTTAAGTGATCAGAAAAGGAACTCAAATTTTAGAATAGTATCAAAGTACAGTCATCATGAAATACACCAATATATCCTTAACATAACTTTTGAAGGAATGCAAAATCACCATAATCTTCTTACATTTGATTCTATGCTTTGCTGCAACAGGAATGTATAAACAACCCAGGTAATCCACCATGCCTAAACTTTGGTTTCCCAAGATGCATACTCCTAATTCATTTCACTGATGATTCCTCATGTTCACTAATCAATGTTACGTATTTTTTACGTAAACGGTTCTACAAAGGAGCTAGATTCTTCTCACACCTATTTCCTCAAACATTTCATCCCCCATCCTGAAATGTCTTCTTATCCTTCCTATGTCTACCAAAATCCAATTTGCTTGAGAAATCCAGCTCACTGTGTCTATAGCGTCTTCCTGACTACTTCCAATACCAGCTTCTCAAACACTGATTCATGATAGAGTTTTCACAACACAGGACAAATGAGAAAAACATCTTTTATGATGGCCTATGAATATAAAACCTGAATAGTCATGTTCTGATTTTTTTTATTCTTTGTTATATCTGAATATCCATAGTGTATTTATATATTAGGTTTTTATGGACAAAACTAATTACAAATATCTGCTATCCCCATAAGTCATTAAAATATTCTGAAAATTCCATTATTGAGCACTTACACTACCTTTCTCAGACAGCTTCTACCACCCAATAACAAACCAAAAATAATTTATCAGTATGTGGGCCCTGATTTTGATTTTGTAACATATGGTCATACATTTATATCATATAATACAGTACTTAAAAATAGAACTTGCATAATGTGAATAGACTGTCTTACATTTTTGCCAACTGCTTCAGGATCTTTTATATTGTCTCCCCTATATATTAAAATGGTATTATTTGGGATTCATACCTAGAGTCCATCTGGTGCAGAAAAGACATGTAGTACTCGTTTGCTGATTAGCTGCAATAATGGCTCATCTAAGGGAATAGAAAAACAAAGCGACGTTTCTATTAGAGGACAGCTTCTTAAGGGCAATGATTTGATGAACAGAGAATTAATAACATGAACCATTCTGAAAATATCCAACTCAAGTAACATAATGGAAGACGAAAACATCCATTTCTGATTCAAATATCGCCAGAAGATTTATGAATTATTGATGATCTCTATAAATGTTGAAAACAGTGTTTATTTGTGCAGACTTAGAACTTTCTCCTCTCTGCACGAAGAAGTGACCACTTCAGCTTCCCCAAGCCTTACAGCAAATTGATAATACAGTATGCTTGTGGCAAGAAAAACGATTCTCTGCTTTCAGAGCTCAACAGAAATCTTTCTTTTCCATTTCAGAAACAATAAAAGCATAGCCTAGAAAACTGCTACAGAGGTGAAAGGGCAAGACCTTTGTTTATGAGGGAAAAGTCCACGTGTGTAATTCTCTTGCCTTGCCTTGGGCCAAACACATTTATGTGTTGAAAAAGGAGGAATCCTCTCTTTCTTCTTACATAAAATGTAAACTCTGTACATGTTCTCTATTTTAATCTCCCTTTCCGTTAGAGCTGCCAGTATACAATTCGACTGTTTTCATTCAACTGCCTCTCATTATTTGTATCTTTTTAAAAGCAAAACTAGTTTGTGCATAATGATAAGGTCCAAACCAACATTCACTTTCTATATATCAAGTCATTTATATTTTCCTCTAGACAATTAGTATATTTATCTTAATAATGATTCCTCAAATGTCCTAGAAATCCTTGGCTTTATTTCAAAATAAGTATGTTGGTTTGACCTAAGGCCAGTATGAGAAAGATACTTCTGTGGGAAATATTTTAGGGAACAACTTAGAAAGTTTTGTATCCGAGATGATCTGTAATGACTTTTATTCTTCAAAATCTATAGAAGCGCTTGTCATTTATTTACATTAAGAAAATGATTACTTGAATACAGCAAAGCTGAAATCTTGTTCATTAAGTTCATGTTTCATATAAATGTTAAAATTTATACTGTTTCCTTGTGGAGTTTAATAAGAGCTTTATGATTAATACAATAAGGATAGAAGTTAACTTGTAAACAATATTAATCAATTAAATTGAACCAACTTGTTATGAACGTTTTAATGGCCTCTTTCTTTCCTGTTGGAGGAAGAAAACACTTTGTGAAGCTCTGTACTAAGAAAAACAATTTGTTCAGCGTGAAGTATAATTGACCCCTGAACAACACAAGGGTTCATTCAGTTCAGTTCAGTCGTGTCCAACTCTTTGTGACCCCTTGAATCGCAGCACGGCCAGGCCTCCCTGTCCATCACCAACTCCCGGAGTTCACCCAGACCCGCGTAAATCAAGTCATAGATGCCATCCAGCCATCTCATCCTCTGTCGTCCCCTTCTTCTCCTGCCCCCAATCCCTCCCAATTCCCTTGCAAAAATAGCCCTATAACTTGACACTAAAAAGAAATGTCTCCTTTGAAATGAAGAAACTCTGGGATGAACTGAGGAGTAACATAGACATATATATACACTGTCATGTGTAAAATAGCTAGCAGGAAGCTGTTAAATAGCCCAGGGAGCTTGGCTCCATGCTCTGTGATGACCTAGAGGGGCAGAATGGGGTGGGTGGGAAGCAGACAAAACAGGGAGGGAACATATGCATACATACGGCTGATTCACTGGGTTGTATGGCAGAAACTAACAACACTGGAAAGCAATTATATTCCAATTAAAAAAAAAGAAATCATGAATAGTTAGGCTGTCCCAGACTTAACCCGGAAGCAAGGAATGATGAAATGCAAGGTTTGCCTCTACTGGCCTCAACCATGTATCTAATGGTAAGGAAGTCAAAGTGGTGAGCTTCAAGATCTTGTCCCAAGACTCACAGGAGACAAATTCCTTCAGGAAGCAAAAGAAGAAAATTTCAAGTTTTCTTCTCAAAAGAATTTAAGAGCAAATAGAGAATATAATAAAGTTCAACTCTCTCAAAAATCAAATACCTGTTTACTTAATACCTATAATATGCACATAATATCTAAAACAAATCTAAACAAAATAGTTAGTTGAAAGATGGAAAAACTTTTTATTAGTACTTTGGACCCTTTTATTTTCACCCTAAAATTGAGGAGGTTGAGTTTTTATTAGATTTTCCCCAAAGAGATAATAATTGGAGTAAGGTGTTTCAAAGTGTTACAGGAGGTAACATGCAAGCCAGAAACCTCATTTCCCCCTTTCTTTTGTCTTTTGGAACTTATGGGGAGTTACAGGGCTTTAGGATTTACCCAAAGGTTCTCATTGCCCTCAACTAATTAACAATTAACAGTGAAATAAAGATATAAATATATTGTGAAATAAATATACTGTCAATATATTTTTTACTAGTGTGAGATTGACAATCTTATTGAT
>SJYC01080970.1:0-34315 GCA_006408675.1 Madoqua kirkii | reverse complement strand
CTATATATAGAAAACTATAAAACACTGATGATAGAAATCAAAGATGACACAAATAGGTGGAGAAATAAACCATGTTCATGGATCAGAAGAATCAACATAATGAAAATGAGTATACTACCCAAAGCAATCTATAAATTCAATGCAATCCCTATCAAGTTACCAATGATATTCATCACAGAACTAGAACAAAAATTTCACCATTTGTATAGAAATACAAAAAATATCAAATAGCCAAAGCAATCTTGAGAAAAAAGAATAGATTAGGAGGAATGAACCTGCCTGACTTCAGACTATACTACAAAGAAACAGTCACCAAGACAGTATGGTACTGGTACAAAGACAGAAATATAGATCAATGGAGCAAAATAGAAAACCCAGAGACCAAGAACAACATATTTGCAGATTATACTCCATTGTGGGTTATTAAAAGTTGGTATCTATGGTTCAGTGTGCTATACACTGTATCCTCACTGCCTATCTATTTTACACATCTAGCTATGTGTTTGGGGGGAGAAGGAACTGGCAACCCACTCCAGTCTTCTTGCCTAGAGAATCTCATGAAGAGGAGCCTGGTTGTCTGCCGTCCAATGGGTCGCACAGAGTCGGACATGACTGAAGCAACTTAGCATGCATGCATTGGAGAGGGAAATGGCAACCCACTCCAGGGCTTTTGCCTGGAGAATCCCAGGGATGGCAGAGCCTCGTGGGCTGCCGTCTATGGGGTCGTACAGAGTGGGACACGACTGAAGCGACTTAGCAGCAGCAGCAGCAGCGTCTGTCTTTGGGTAAATGGCTTTACCTTTCTGTGCCAAAATTTTCTTCTCTGTAGGACAGCAATTTGTACTTAAAGCATATGCCTGTGACAGGAATTAAGTAAACGAGCTAGCATACATAAAGCACCTAGAAGACTGCCTAGTATTTAGCAAGTGCCTTTTTTATCATAGTTTGTAAATACACATACATACTTTAGTGGATACAGATGAAGATAAATAAAAGACTAAGTAGCATGTTCAACAAATAAGTTGTATAATAATATATTCTCAAAAATAATATATTCTTTAAATGGCTTTACCTTTCTGTGCCAAAATTTTCTTCTCTGTAGGACAGCAATTTGTACTTAAAGCATATGCCTGTGACAGGAATTAAGTAAACGAGCTAGCATACATAAAGCACCTAGAAGACTGCCTAGTATTTAGCAAGTGCCTTTTTTATCATAGTTTGTAAATACACATACATACTTTAGTGGATACAGATGAAGATAAATAAAAGACTAAGTAGCATGTTCAACAAATAAGTTGTATAATAATATATTCTCAAAAATAATATATTCTAACAAGTAAAAAGCTTTCAAAAAAAGAGATACGCCTTTCAGGTAAGTCTCTCCATATTCATGTGCAAACAAGTAAGGCAAAGTCCTGCACATGTTAAATGAGGTAGGACACAGATAAAAATGCATTAAGTTACTTGACTAAATAGTAAGGCTAGTACAGTTCTACAAACACATGGCTACTCCATGAGAGGATTACACTTCCGACCGCTAAAGGATTCAAACTTGGCACTCTAAAAAGTGAAAGTGAAAGTGGTGGTCGCTCAGTCGTGGCCTACTCTTTGCAGCCCCATGGACTGTAGCCTACCAGGCTCCTCTGTCCACGGAATTCACCAGGCAGGAATGCTAGAGTGGGTTTCCACTCCATTCTCCAGGGGGTTTTTCCAACCCATAGATCAAACTTGGGGTCTCAGCATCCTAAATATACATGCATATATACACACACATGGAAACGCATATACACACAACCATTCTAAGTATATAAATCTCCTCACAGGAATATGAAAGGAATGGGCCACTGAAATGTCTTGAGGAATGGATCTGATTTCCTGATGATACGATCATCATTTATTGCTTCCACTGAATGTCAAATTGTAGAGACATGGGCTCAGCATGTTTAAACACCAAAATAGGCTTCAGATGAATTTTTTGACATTTCTCTCCTTGGAGACCGTTAGGAGAACTGACAAGTACTTACTTTCAGAAGAAGTGCTCAAATCTTATGAATAATCATGGAAGAGGATACAGCAGATTTGAGAAAACAGACAAATGTTATAAAATAATTTTTCCACAGCTTCTTCAAGTTTATGGGAACCTTCACCTATAAGGTTACAACTAGCATTAATTTATTATAAAACTTTGGTGAAGTTTAAAATAACAATTTGTCCATTGCTTGTATGACACTCTTTTGTTGGATAATAATAGTAAATAAAAATGATACCAGTCATCGGGTTTTCATTTTACTTAATTTTGATAATGTTTATTTACTTCTCATTGTCCATATAATAAACAATTACCCTATGACAGACAAATGTGGGAAATAAGATTCAGATTAGGTCATTTGCCCACACTTAACTAGTAAATGACAGAGCTGGGATGAGAAGCTCACAGTCTTCTCACTCCTCTGCCATTATTCCCCCTCAGAGCTCTGAACAATCAGTATACAGTTTGACAAAAACACATACCACTTTTACCTCTATGTACATCAAGGGCCTACAAACTTCTGCAATTTCAATGTAATTTGATGGAGTGGGACAAATCAGTTTATCCGTGTTGTGTTCTATTCAGGCTTCACGGCATTCACATTCGATAGGTTAGCTCTGTTTACTCCCTGCTTTTCTTACTGAAACTGACTCTCATCTTCAGACAGTTTTCAGTAGCAGTAAAATTAATCTTTCACAGGTAAGTCTATGAAGAAACGGTTAGACGTTAAGACACAAAAAGATTTAATTAAGTCACATGCCATTTTCCCATCTCTTCTGCTTTTAAAGATAAAACCAAGCAAACGGATCTTCACCAATTGAAAAAAAAATGCATTCTGACATAGTGTACACCAGAAGAAATATTATTCCAAAATATTCATTTTCCTCTTTTATTTTTTTATTTTTATTTATTTTTTAAAATTAATTTAAAACTTTATTCTATTTTACAATACTGTATTGGTTTTGCCACACATCGACATGAATCAGCCACAGGTGCACATGATCTCCCAATGCTGAAGCCCCCTCCCACCTCTCACCCCACACCATCTCCCCAGATCATCCCGTACACCAGCCCCAAGCATCCTGTATCCTGTATTGAACATAGACTGGTGCTTCATTTCTTATATGATAGTATACATGGTTCGGTGCTATTCTCCCAAATCATCCCACCCTCTCTCTCTCCCTCAGAAGCCAAAAGTCCATTCTATATCTCTGTGTCTCTTATGTTGTCTCACTTACAGGGTCATCATTACTATCTTTCTAAATTCCATATATATGTGTCAGGATACTGTATTGGTGCTTTTCTTTCTGGCTTACTTCACTCTGTATAATCAGTTCCAGTTTCATCCATCTCATTAGAACTGAGTCAAATTTATTCTTTTTAAGGGCTGAGTAATACTCCATTGTGTATATGTACCACAGCTTTCTTATCCATTCATCTGCTGATGGACATCTGGGTTGTTTCCATGTCCTGGCAATTATAAACAATGCTGCAATGACATTGGGGTACATGTGTCTCTTTCAATTCTGGTTTCCTCGGTGCATATGCCCAGCAGTGGGATTGCTGGGTCATAAGGCAGTTCTATTTGCAGTTTTTTAAGGAATCTCCACACTGTTTTCCATAATGGCTGTATTAGTTTGCAATGCCAGCCCATAATTTCCAGGCAGCATAAACTACTGTAAAAATCAAAGGGAAGTTATTGGTTTTTGTCTGAACAACACATTCAATGTGCAACTTTAGTGCTTCAGTTTGGGATGTAGGGAGTTGGATATTCTGCATATTTCTTCCTTGTAATTCAATATGGCATGTCTAACAGCACAAAAGGCTTCCCTGGTGGCTCAGAGGTTAAAGAGTCTGCCTCTGATGCAGGAGACCTGGGTTCGATCCCTGGGTCGGGAAGATGCCCTGGAGAAGGAAACGGCAACCCACTCCAGTATTCTTGCCTGGAGAATCCCATGGACTGAGGAGCCTGGTGAGCTACAGTCCACGGGGTCGCAAAGAGTCGGACACGACTGAGTGACTTCATACAAAGTTCATACAACAGCACAAATCATCTGTTTTTTGGATGTAGAGACAAGATGTGGGGGTACATGACAATGGTTCCAGTAACAGAGACTACCTACATGCAGTTAAGAACACAGTGCATAATTCACACAATTCCATTTTTGCTTTGCAAATGTGCCACAAATTTTCAATTGGGTGCTCAACAGGGGCTTGGGGAAGAAATGCCTCAAGAAGTATTTTAAAATTCTCAAGAATTCTATTTCAAATCTCTTAAGTCTACACCTGCGTTATTTATTGACACAGTTTCTATAAAGTGCTTCCATTTAATCAACTGCTTTAATTGACCTTGACACCGATTTTGTGTCAGGCCTAAATTCCATTCCTTCTTCTTGATGTTCATATAAAATTCTCAAGCGTTTGCCCTACTCAGAAAGCTGGCAGGTCATTTTTCAGCACTATTTCATGCAGCTTAGTGTTAAAGAAGTCTTTTTCTCTGAGAATGGTTCTGTTTATTTAAACCACTGATGAAAACTTAAAGACTCAAATGTCTCAGATTACAATAATACAAATGGCAAACATCATGGAAATAACAACAACAAAAAGAGTTTGATTATGGAAATTATTGAGTCATTCCCTTCTTCCTCCTCCCCAAACAAGTCAGTAAACAAACAAAGGAAAGCAATTAAAAATATGAGGTGATGGAAAAATCTGACTGGAAAGGTGAAAATCATAGGTCTGGGGAAGAAAAAGCAACTGCTCAATGTATGATAAAATCTAGTCTAGGTAACAGGAAGAAAGTGACTGCTCAGTTTAGACGAAGGCTTAAGTTAAAGAGAAGTAACACATAGGGCTTCCAAGGTGGTGCCAGTGGAAGGAACCTGCCTGCTGAAGCAGGAGATGTAAGAGGTGCAGGTTCAGTCCCTGGCTTGGGAAGATCCCCTGGAGGAGGAAATGGCAACCCACTCCAGTACTCTTGCCTGAAGAATCCCATGGACTAAGGAGCCTGGTGGGCTACAGTCTATGGGTTTGCAAAGAGTCAGATACAACTGAAGCAACTTAGCATGGACACACACACACACAGATACACACACACACACACAACATATAGAGAACCAAGGAAACATGAAAGCCTTACCAAGAAATGTAAAGCTAGTGTCTTTGATGCAGTGAGGGGAGGAGGAATAATATGTGAGACACTGTGATTGGCCAGCAATGAGGGATGCTGAAGAAATGTCTTGCTAGGACAGTGTGACTGATGATCAGAACTACCACGTATATGAGAGAAAATGAGGTTAATGGTAGCAGTAGGAAGCTGATTGCTACTAAACAATATAAGTGAAGTTGCTCAGTCGTGTCTGACTCTTTGCAACCCCATGGACTGTAGCCCACCAGGCTCCTCTGGCCATGGGAATTTCCAGGCAAGAGCACTGGAGTGGATTGCCATTTCCTTCTCCTGGGGATCTTCCCAAACCAGGGATTGAACTGGGTCTCCCGCATTGTAGACAGACACTTTACCATCTGAGCCACCAGGGAAGTCCTAAACAACATCAAGGTTAGAGACTCCCTGCTAGCTAGCTCCCCTTTCAAGGAGAGGCTTCCCTGGGAAGTAAGTGTTCCTCTAGACCTGCCTGCAGTTGCAGTGGTAACAACACCGACTATTTCAGGTACTAAGTAAATTCCTTGGAAATGAAACAAACTTCATGAATAGCATGTGAGTTACTGAGAAAACAATCTAAGTATCAATGTAACCCCTTCAGAATTAGAGAAGATAAAGGACAGATAGAAACAAGAAGTTGTGAGATGCCCCAAGTCATCTCCATGTATGCCTCCCCTTTATACATGTTGTTTTAAGGACAATGAATGGGAGGAATTCTGAGGGGTCTAGGTATAAAATAATTTTGTCATTAATTTAGGTCTTTGTGCTCTTTACCCACTTTGGAAGTCATGAGAAATTGCACCATTACTGTGTTCTCTGGTACTGAATGTAACACGCCTTAATGGTTCAGAAAACAAACGCCTAAGTTGTTGATATGCTGCACAGAGAGAAGTCAAATCAGTTTCATTTTATGGTTCTCAAATCTCACTATTACATATCTGGTTCTTTCAAAGGGCTCAAGCCTGATTTTAGTCTGGTTGGCCCTGTCTTGATGCAGTTGGTGAACCACACCCGAAATAAAAAAGATGGACTCTTTAGCAGGCTCCTCCTACTAGCGAAAGGTCACTGCACTTTTGTGCCTAATTGACAAATTTTCAGAGGGATGCCCACCCCGAATATAATGGCCAATGGAGAGACTAGACCTGAATAGTGCTGAGCTTTCTGATCTAAAGATTTCAACTCTCTCACTGTTAATGAAGGGTGGTGCTGATGGCAATATGTAAAGCTGAAAGCCTACTAATAAAACTCTACAGTACTCTTGGGGTTAATTCCACTTTAAATCCACACAAATGAGGGAACAGTGACTTCTCCATAACAGAGAATTGGGCATGAGTTGCAGCTTCTTGAGTACAGGGTGCCCAAGGGACCTGATGGTTAATTTTCTCTGTCAGTCTCTAGATACATCAAAGAAACAGACTGAAGCAACATGAAGTGCTACATGGCTCTGAATGAAAATAACTGTTAAACTAGAATTCAGTACTAATGTATACCTTCACCTGCAAAGGAAACAAAGACATTTCAGAAAAGCAAAACCTAGGCATTAAACATCAACATATCTTCAATAAAGGAAATTCTGGAAAGAAAATGAACAAAAATAAAGAGTGATATGCAAGAAGTAATAGCGATCAAAGAAAATCATAAATGTGTGAGTGAGTCTAACCAAATGGTAACCACACAATGTGACAGCATTAATAATAATTTGGAAGACAAAAACAAAAATTGCTCTTGTGGAATCAGAACACTGGGAAACAGTTCTATGGAAACTGAAAGAAAGTAACGGAAGTCAAGGCATGCTATATTATTCAGAAGGAGCACAGGGATACTGATTAAATTTGCTTTGTTAAATATGAATGTTAAATGTTTAAGAGTGATGCTTAAAGAATCAAAGTATAACTTCCAAATCAGTATACTACTGCTGCTGCTAAGTTGCTTCTGTCTTGTCCAACTCTGTGCAACCCCATAGACGGCAGCCCACCAGGCTCCCCCGTCCCTGGGATTCTCCAGGCAAGAACACTGGAGCAGGATGCCATTTCCTTCTCCATTGTGAAACTTAGGTACAGCTATATTACTATCAAACAAACAAAATTTAAAAAAGAAACACATTGCTAAAGATAAAATGGGACAATGCAATGTAACATTTAACAGTTTTAATTGGTCAGGAAGACATAATTTAGTAATTCTAAATCACTTAGTACTTAATAATACAAACTAAAAAGGACATGAAGCAAAAAGTGAAATAGTTACAAAAGAAAACATCAACAAAGCTAAGTCAAAATGAGAAATTTGTATTGTACTGGATGCAGAAAAAGATTAAATATATTTCTTAGGAGCTAACAGATCAGCAGACAAAATAAAAGCATGAACTATGGAAGACTGGACCAACAGGAAGAAAACATGCGCATGTATTAGATACACAGAGAAGTATTCAAAAATCAGAGGACAGATAGATTTCAGGAACAAATGGAACATTTATGATAATTAATCACATACTAAGCTACAAATTAAGCCTTAATCTCTACAAAGACTCCCACATCAGGAAGTTACTAGCTTGCTGCTCACCCCAAATACTGTTTTATCATGTAGCCTTGGAAACATTAAGACAGAACGGCTAAGCACATGACTGAGGAGGGAAATGGGTGCAGTTGGACACACGCAGAGTCATATCATTCACAAAAGACTACTAACAGTAAAAATATAAAAGCCTGTATTTGAAGTTTTTTTTGGGGGGGGGAATAATTTATCACACATTTAACAGGAAATGTTCTCATTTCTCTAATTGAAAAAGAGCTTTTTATAGTTCAACAGTTCAGTTCAGTCGCTCAGTCGTGTCCGACTCTTTGCAGCTCCTTGAATCACAGCACTCCAGGCCTCCCTGTCCATCACCAGCTCCCGGAGTTCACTCAAACTCGCGTCCATCAAGTTGGTGATGCCATCCAGCCATCTCATCCTCTATCGTCCCCTTCTCCTGCCCCTAATCCCTCCCAACATCAGAGTCTTTTCCAGTGAGTCACCGCCTCACATGAGGTGGCCAAAGTATTGGAGTTTCAGCTTTAGCATCATTCCCTCCAAAGAAATTCCAAGACTGATCTCCTTTAGAATGGACTAGTTGGATCTCCTTGCAGTCCAAGGGACTCTCAAGAGTCTTCTCAATTCGAGTCACCATCTCTTAAAGGTAGTAGATGAGGAGTAGGAGGGGACTAGGGAAACTCAGTTTTATTTATTTATTTTTCTTAAAGCTAGTATTTATGCAGGTACTCATATCATTTTTATGCCTTTTTATATGCCTGGGAATTTTATTATCAAAAATAAGCTAACTACTGCTCTGCATATTTCTTACTGTGAGAAAATACAATTTGTAACAACTTATCTTTTTTGTAAAAAGATATATTGGTTCAGTAACTCAAAAATAACAAGAAAGTGGAGGAGGATCAAGACAGCGGAGTAGGAGGATGTGGAGTTCACATTCCAGACAAATGCATCCAAAATATATCTACATGCAGAGAAATTCACATAGGAAGCTGGCAGAAGACCTCTTACACAACCAAAGCTGCAGAAAAGATCTCCATATAATCGGATAGGATGGCAGAGAGAAGGTATCAGGACAGGACTGGCGCCCCAGGGAGGCATCTGAAGGAGAGAGGGTCCACTCGGGCAGGCCTTCTCCCTGGGGAGCTCCCTTGCCTGCTGGAAGGTCTGCCAGGACAGAAAGAGGGGTGGAGGAGCCTGGACTCTGCCCCTCAGGGTGCGTACATGTTGGCTTCTAGCAATAAGCACAGAACCTGTTAAGCATAGGACTTTATTGTTTAAACTATTTACTGAACATTAGCTATTCTTCATTCAAAAGGTTTGTGATTCATTTCTGTTTTTCACTGATTGCTGAAGCAAAACAGAAAACAAACTAAATACAAAGACAAGAAGAAAAAAATAAAAATATCTGAAATACAGATATAAACACAATTATGGTCACAGAGAGATGATAGACCTGGTTACATATATTTTTTCTTAGTTACATATGTATTTTTTTCTTAATGTACTTTTCTAAAGGACTTTTCTCAATGGAAGTGCTCTCTCCCTCTCTATTCTTTTGCTCTCTCTTTTCTCTCAGTCTCTCCTTCTCAAATAACTTTATTTCTATCCCCCAAATAATTTAGAATATTCTCTGAAGGCCAGTGTTTTCATAATTTAACATATACCATCCTACATCCAATCAATAAACTCATCATGTGGACCAAACAGGCTTGGAATCAAAGACAGAGTCCAAGGGAAATATCTTTAGTTAGGCTTTCAGCACCAGGGTGAAATTTCCCTTTACCAAAAAAGCAATTTAAGAGCTCTATTGATCAACACTCTAGTCCTTTTATTGACTGTCATAAAAGGGCAGCCACTGATATTTCCATCATATCATGCAGCAGTCATTTCATTCATGCATTTATGCACTCATTTACTCATCCATTTAACTAGAAACACCCATCCCTAACTAGAAAAGAAAGGTTTATATTCCCTCTTCAAACTAAACTGCACTGTACAGGCTTGGGTATAGCATGGTAAATATATAGGAAAAACAGAAAACTCACTATTTCAATTTTGCACTGGCTCCCAAGTAAAACTTACAACAGTTAGAGCCAAATACTATTTCAGTAATACTATATTTAGGTTGAGAAGCCTTTACAAGTAGCTGAGGAAAGAATAGAAGAAAAAGACAAGGGGAAAAAGGAAAGATACACCCAAATAAAGGCAGAATTTGAGAGAATAGGAAGTAGGGATAAGAAGGTCTTTCTTAAATGAACAATGTAAAGATACAGAGGAAAACAATAGAAAGGGAAAGACCAGAGATCTCTTAAAAAGAAATTGGAGATACCAAGGGAACATTTCAGGGGTGGGCACAATAAAGGACAGAAATGGTAAGGACCTAACAGAAGCAGAAGATATTAAGAAGAGGTGGCAAGAATACATGGAAGAGCTATACAAAAAAGGTCTTAATGATCCAGATAACAACGATGGTGTGGTCACTCACCTAGAGCAAGACATCTTGGAGTGCAAAGTCAAGCGGGCCTTAGGAAGCATCACTATGAACAAAGCTAGTGGAGGTGACAGAATCCCAGCTGAACTACTTAAAATCCTGGAAAATGATGTCGTTAAAGTGCAGCATTCAACATGTCAACAAATTTGGAAAATCCAGCAGTGGCCACAGGAATGGAAATGGTCAGTTTTCATTTCGAATCCCAAAGAAAGGCAATGCTAACGAATGTTCAAACTACCATACAACTACGCTCATTTCACATGCTAGCAAGGTCATGCTCAAAATCCTTCAAACTAGGCTTCAGCAGTATATGAACTGAAAACAAGATCTACAAGCTGGGTTTTGAAGAGGCAGAGGAGTCAGAGATCAAATTTCCAACATTTTTTGGATGATGGAAAAAGCAAGGGAATTCCAGAGGAACATCTACGTCTGCTTAAAAGCCTTTGACTTTGTGGATCACAACAAACTGGAAAATTCTTAAAGATATGGGAGTACCAGACCAACTTACCGGTCTCCTGAGAAACCCGTATGCAGGTCAAGAACCAACAGTTACAACTGGACATGAACAATAGACTGGTTCAAAATTGGGAAAGCAGTACAACAGGCTGTATGTTGTCATCCTACTTATTTAACTTCTATCCAGAGTACATCATGCAAAATGCCAGCTGGATGAACCAACAAGCTGGAATCAAGATTGCTGGGAGAAATATAAATAACCTCTCTAACGGCAGAAAGTGAAGAGCAACTAAAGAGCCTCTTGATGAGGGTGCAAGAGGAGAGTGGAAAAAAAATAAAACAAAACTGGCTTAACATTCAACATCAAAAACTAGTATCATAGCATCCAGTCCCATCACTTCATAGCAAAGGGAAGGGGAAAAAGTGGAAGCAGTAACAGATTTTATTTTCTTGGGCTCCAAAATCACTGTGGACGGTGACAGCAGCTGCGAAATTAAAAGACACTTGCTCCCTGGAAGGAAAGCTATGACAAACCTAGACTTCATATTCAAAAGCAGAGACATCACTTTGGCGACAAAGGTGTATGTATTACAAAGCTTGTTACCCTAGTAACTTTCACAGGAAAGCAGAACATGATACATTGTTGTTGGTGTTCAGTTGCTAAGCCTTGTCTAACTATTTGGGACCCCATGGCCTGCAGGCTCCTCTGTCTTCCACTCTCTCCTGAAGTTGACTCAAATTCATGTCCATTAAGTCAGTGATGCTGTCTAACCATCTCATCCTCTGCTGCCCTCTTCTCCTTTTGCCTTCGATCTTTCCCAGCGTCAGTGTCTTTTCCAATGAGTCGGCTCTTCTCATTGAAGAAGGAATTCACAGGGCCTGGACTTCATCTTAGGCCTGTTCATGCAGATCATGCTCGGCCACCTTTCCAATGGACTCTGAACTCTGCGTTTAGTGCCCATGAAAACAACAGAAGGATAAGACCCCCTCCAGACAGGGGAACCCTGAAGATCGTATCCAGGTTACTCATGGCCTAAGAGAAAACATACGCTAATCACCCCTTCCTCCAGACAGGCCATAGATTTTTCTATATCTATCGGAGTGTAACCTCGGGTTTATTGATTATTGGCTAATTGTTTGACTGTTTGAGCACATGAGCACATAGCACCTGAATGAGGGGGTTATCGGGACTGTATTTTCCTTGGTTTATGTAAGTCTCAAGGAATTTGGAGTGGTGGGTTCAGACACGTGCACATGGGGTATAAAAGATTTTCACAAACGCCGGTCGGGGTCCTTGGCTAAGAGGAGCCTCTGCTGTGGGCCCGCCGGTGAAATAAACTGCACTCCACTATCTGCATTGTCCTTCTGAGTGAGTTTGTTTCCCGGAACGTGTGGCTACAACAGCATCGGGACTGAAGCTGCACGTTTAGCATCAGTTCTTTATAGCTTATGGTGAAGGATGTCAGATTCACGAGCTCCAAAGATGATTTAACTTCTGGACCAGGGACCAGGCTTGATCACTCAAGAGCTTTTGTGTAGCAGAGTTTTATTAAAGTATAAAAAGAGACAGAGAAAGCTTCTGACACGGACATCGGAAGGGGGACAGAGAGTGCCCCACTTGCTAGTCTCAGCAAGGGAGTTGCATACTTTTTCAATTGGTTATTACAGTTAATCAAAAGAATGTCTCAAGGTTATAAAGATCTTAACAGACCTACTCCTACAATTTACATTTTAAGATAACAGGATTAGTCAGAAGGCTCTTAAACAGAAGAAACATGTCCTCAAGCAGGATACATTGTTGTTATAAAACCACTGGTACAGAATTTCAGTTCAATTCAGTTCAGTCTCTCAGTCGTGTCCAACTCTTTGTGACCCCATGAGTCGCAGCATGCCAGGCCTCTCTGTCCATCACCATCTCCCAGAGTTCACTCAGACTCACGTTCATCGAGTCCATGATGCCATCCAGCCATCTCATCCTCGGTCGTCCCCTTCTCCTCCTGCCCCCAATCCCTCCCAGCATCAGAGTCTTTTCCAATGAGTCAACTCTTCGCATGAGGTGGCCAAAGTACCGGAGCTTCAGCTTCAGCATCATTCCTTCCAAAGAAATCCCAGGGCTGATCTCCTTCAGAATGGACTGGTTGGATCTCCTTGCAGACCAAGGGACCCTCAAGAGTCTTCTCCAACACCTCAGCTCAAAAACATCTATTCTTCAGTGCTCAGCATTCTTCACAGTCCAACTCTCACATACATACATGACCACAGGAAAAACCATAGCCTTGACTAGACAGACCTTAGTCGGCAAAGTAATGTCTCTGCTTTTGACTACACTATCTAGGTTGGTCATAACTTTTCTTCCAAGGACTAAGCGTCTTTTAATTTCATGGCTGCAGTCACCATCTGCAGTGATTTTGGAGCCCAAAAAAATAAAGTCTGACACTGTTTTCACTGTTTCCCCGTCTATTTCCCATGAAGTGATGGGACTGGATGCCATGATCTTTGTTTTCTGAATGTTGAGCTTTAAGCCAACTTTTTCGCTTTCTTCTTTCACTTTCATCAAGAGGCTTTTTAGTTCCTCTTCACTTTCTGCCATAAGGGTGGTGTCATTTGCATATCTGAGGTGATTGATATTTCTCCCGGCAATCTTGATTCCAGCTTGTGTTTCTTCTAGTCTAGCATTTCTCATGATGTACTCTGCATATAAGTTAAATAAACAGGGTGACAGTATACAGCCTTGACGTGCTCCTTTTCCTATTTGGAACCAGTCTGTTGTTCCATGTCCAGCTCTAACTGTTGCTTCCTGACCTGCATACAGATTTCTCAAGAGGCAGATTAGGTGGTCTGGTATTCCCATCTGTTTCAGAATTTTCCACAGTTTATTGTGATCCACGCAGTCAAAGGCTTTGACATAGTCAATAAAGCAGAAGTAGATGTTTTTCTGGAACTCTCTTGCTTTTTCCATGATCCAGCGGAGAATTTAAGGGAAAACATATCCTTGAGCAAGATGAGTTGCTTTGTTGTGCAATTATCAGCTCTGGGCTTAAAGAACAAAAACATTTGTCCTTTTCTCCTCCTTGAGAGCTCCAGACCCCTCTCTCCTCCCTGGGGACCCTGGACTTCTTATCAACCTACCTAAGAATTCATTGGAAGAATGACTCTTCAGGGTTGATTTCCTTAGGACTGACTGGTTTGAACTTCTTCTTTCCAAGAGACTCTCAAGAGTCTTCTCTAGCACCACAATTCAAAACCATCAGTTCTTTGGTGCTCAGCCTTCTTTATGGTCCAACTCTAATATGACTACTGGAAAAACCATAGATTTGATAATATGGACCTTTGTTGGCAAAGTGATGCCTCTGCTTTTTAATACACATTCTAGGTTTGTCATAGCTTTCCTTCCAAGGAGCAAGCATCTTTAATTTCATGGCTGCAGTCACCATCTGCAGTGATTTTGGAGCTCAATAAAATAAAATCTGTCACTGCTTCCTCTTTTGATGGCCATGAAGATATGGGACTAGATGCCATGGTATTCATTTTTTTATGTAAAGTTTCAAACCAGCCTTTTCACTATCTTCTTTCACTATTTTTAGCAATTGGGCATTATTTCTTAATCATCTGCAGAACTAATGAGATTAAAATCAATCCCCTAATTTTTCCCAAATGTTGGAACATTTAACCTTATTCACAAAATATTCTTAGCTCTGAAGCTATCAACAGAATATCAACGAAACTTAGTGAGTTTTCTTCTTTCTACTCTGATAGCATTGCTATAACCTTCAGGGTCTTTTACAGTACAGAGATTTCAGTTTACAAATGCAATAAAAAAATTTTTTTAAGACAAATTAAAAGCTAACCTCATGTTCCACTGATCAAATTCACAATCAGCTTAGTTTATAATATATATGATGTAATGGTAAGCAAGTTAAGTAAAATTATGACTTTTCCAAACTCAACCACAGATTAGTGATTTTATCTTTAACAAATACATGAGAAGTACTATTCTTTGCAAAATCGAAAATGATTTAAGGGGGGACAATGAGAAGTAAATGTCTTTGATACCAGTTCCATCTGGTTTTTCTCTTCCTGCCCCTCATTTTTGCTCCTTTTCCTCTAAGTGCCAAGTGTGGCTCCCTGCAACCCTCCCCCTCACCTCCAAGTCAATTTATTTCTCAAGATTTTCTTGATCCTCTGACTCCATCAACTAAGCTTCTCAATTTAAAGTGCCATTTCCTAAATGTGTCAGTGGGATACGTTATCAACATGTCTGAGAATCATAATCATCTAGGTATTTTTTTAAAGTATGCATAGATTTGGCCCCACTCTAGTTGTGCTGAATCCCAATGTCTGGCAGTAAGTAAGGCCCAGTGTTTGAATCAGCTTCCCCAGTGATTCTGACACAATAAATTTGGGGAACACTAGGGCTCAATCAGCTAAAAAAATAAATTCAAAAAGCTATGAACTGCTAAATGGACATTCTTCAAAATCTCACTTGCATTTTAACAAAGCATTCAATGGCAAAATACCAAAGGTAAGATGGTAATTTTGAGCATTTTGGACATTTTTTTCGAACTTATTCAGCCACTTTTAGAGCACCAGACTGAGCTGTCCCAGTTACTATACCAGACAGCAGAGATATGAAAATAAACAAGGTGTTACTTTTGCAATAACGGGGCTATAAGTAGAAGAGAGTAACAAGAAACAGACAAGTTTTCAGCACAATAAAAGAAATTTTATCTCAAACTTTGAGAATCAAAAAAGAGAGTAATTTCTCCTTGGGGCATTTGGGGAAATACTGTTGGAAAAGGGGATATTTGAGCTGATCAGAAGATGAAGAGTTTACCAAGTATACAAAGACACATATTAACAAATTAAAACCTGATAAGTTTAGCCTTCCTGGGAATAAACTGTGTTTCAGCTGGGCACAGAAAGATGATATTGAAAGAATGATTGAAGTCTCATTGTGAAGGGACTTGAATGTCCTACTAAATGGTTTACTCTTAGTTTAAAGAGGGGACAGTTTGGAATATTTGGTTGCACGAGATAGAAATCTCAAAGAAAACTGTTCTCACAGGAGTAGCTTCCATTAGCTGCTTGAACCAGGAGGTGAAAATGTGCCCCCAAGACTGTTCTGAGGTCTCTGCTTTCCTCCTGCTGCTTTTATCTCAGGCGCCACCTGGTGGCGAGAAAACGGCCAGCAAGTTGGAGTGATGCTCTTTGCCGGTACTCATCCCAAAGGAAACCCTGTCCATTTCCCACAGCTCTCTTCTAAATCTCAAGGGTCCTTTAAGTGGCCAGACCGCTACCAACAGCTCCGGAGTCTCATCCTCCTCCTGCTTCTCCTGAGAAGAATGAGTGTGTTTCTTCTGTAGCTTATACTGCACATTCCAGGGATCACTGTGATTGTACTGTCCCAGCTAACATCCGAGCAGATTAGTGTGCTGGGAGTTGAGAGGAAACAGCAGAAAGAGGATGACTGATCGGGACTGGCCAGAATGCCCATCAAAACAATTCAGTGGTTAGAAGGATTTGGTGCCCTCGTTGCAAAGACCAAAAAAAAAATAATAATGGGGAATTGAATGCCTAGTATCGAAGACAAACAAAACATGCACAGAAAAAGTAACTCTGTTGGTAGACTAAGGTGAGAAAAGACTAATAATAGAGTCAAAAGATAATCACCACGTTGATGTATGGCAGAGACCAACATAATACTGTAGTTGTCCTTCAATTAAATATAAATAAATTAAAAAAGAAGATAGCCTGAATTAAACTGACAGAGTTGATGAGGAAAAGAACATGCAAAATCATGTATTTAGTAGAAATCTCCTGGGCATCCAAATGATTGAGTGTGCAAGGGGAGAAAGACGGAGGGTTTGATGCTGGAATTCCTACTTCCCCCTGCTCCTAAGATTAGCATTTATATGCATAACTGGGCCTGATGTTAGAGATATATTCAGGCTCTAACTCACACTTTCTTCAGATAGACTCCAGGCTCATTAGATCCAAATGAGTACATGTTAAATCTCTCTGAAATAATTAAAACTATAAAAATACTGAGAAATCTGCACTAATACCCCCTCACATAAGCACACAGGCATACATTTTCTTGGATTTTAATCTGTAAAAATGTACTGCTAATTAATGCAATCTTAATTACAATTGTGAGTTTATAACACTATTATTACCATTACAGTTAATCTTTTAGCAGAAACTTTAAAAAAGTTATTCCTATGAGTCCTTGAAGAGACTATTTATCTCTATCTAAAGGATTTTTGTTATTTGATTTGAATTGTTAAAAAAAGTATCCTTAATTACAGCTTGAAAGAAGTTTCGACAAAAGGCATTTTAAAGAAATTGGAGTTTTTAGTATGAAACTAATTCAAAACTCTGCTTGACTAAATATAAAATGTAAATTTTAGATGAAGCTTATCAAGAGATTCTTTGGAAATGGTTTTTTTCAGTCTTACCTACTCCATTAAGTCTTTCAACCTATTGCTCATTATTAAAGAAGATAGAATGTTTTATACACAATATGCAAGCAATTTAAATTACCTAAATGAATCCCTTTAAGTAGCTGTCATATGTGTCTGAACATTTGTTGTCAGAGTAATTCCAGACCTTTAACTATGCTATGCAGTATTTTACAGGCACATCACTTCCATGACTGTCTACACGCTTAAAACTTATTACATCTAGACCATTCAAAGAGCACAGAGAGCAAGCGTCTGCTTTGCAGTTACTTTTGTTTCATAAGACTTATTCTATTTTGTAAGAAACCATGTTTAAAATGGGGTTTGTGTTGGTGTGAGGGCAACCACAAGGAAGCAGAATAGAGCAGAGCAAAGGAGGTGAGTTTTAGTTACTTTCTTTAGATTCAGTGACTTAAAAGATAAAGTGAACCAACCAGGATGAAGGCACACTCCAAAAGTCAACATAGACATAAGCAACTCCACAGTCATTTCATGAGAATTTCCAGCTGGAAACACCCACTAGCCCATTAAGTATATCTTCATCCAGGAGGCAAGTGGGACAGAGACCACCGTCCACGTAGACAGAGAGAGTTCTGGACCCTCTTACCTGGTTTCTTCTCTGCCATGGAGGATGGAAGACAAAGGGAGCTGGAACCTCCAGGAAAGAGCTGAGGGAAACTGTCGACTGGATAAATGTCCAGCAGATCCTCGCATCTTGGCTGAAAAACAAAACTTCTAAATACTGTGACCTTGGGCTTTCAGTCCTTGAGCCTCATTTTTCTCTTTCCTGAAATCTGACTGACAATGCCTACCTTCAAGCATAATGGTCAAACACGGTAGTGATTAGTGAAGTTCAAGTACCAATCAATCACCTCAGGAGTGTAGCCAACGAGAACAGACACAACCATTACAGTTAATCTTTTAGCAGAAACTTTAAAAAAGTTATTCCTATGAGTCCTTGAAGAGACTATTTATCTCTATCTAAAGGATTTTTGTTATTTGATTTGAATTGTTAAAAAAAGTATCCTTAATTACAGCTTGAAAGAAGTTTCGACAAAAGGCATTTTAAAGAAATTGGAGTTTTTAGTATGAAACTAATTCAAAACTCTGCTTGACTAAATATAAAATGTAAATTTTAGATGAAGCTTATCAAGAGATTCTTTGGAAATGGTTTTTTTCAGTCTTACCTACTCCATTAAGTCTTTCAACCTATTGCTCATTATTAAAGAAGATAGAATGTTTTATACACAATATGCAAGCAATTTAAATTACCTAAATGAATCCCTTTAAGTAGCTGTCATATGTGTCTGAACATTTGTTGTCAGAGTAATTCCAGACCTTTAACTATGCTATGCAGTATTTTACAGGCACATCACTTCCATGACTGTCTACACGCTTAAAACTTATTACATCTAGACCATTCAAAGAGCACAGAGAGCAAGCGTCTGCTTTGCAGTTACTTTTGTTTCATAAGACTTATTCTATTTTGTAAGAAACCATGTTTAAAATGGGGTTTGTGTTGGTGTGAGGGCAACCACAGGGAAGCAGAATAGAGCAGAGCAAAGGAGGTGAGTTTTAGTTACTTTCTTTAGATTCAGTGACTTAAAAGATAAAGTGAACCAACCAGGATGAAGGCACACTCCAAAAGTCAACATAGACATAAGCAACTCCACAGTCATTTCATGAGAATTTCCAGCTGGAAACACCCACTAGCCCATTAAGTATATCTTCATCCAGGAGGCAAGTGGGACAGAGACCACCGTCCACGTAGACAGAGAGAGTTCTGGACCCTCTTACCTGGTTTCTTCTCTGCCATGGAGGATGGAAGACAAAGGGAGCTGGAACCTCCAGGAAAGAGCTGAGGGAACTGTCGACTGGATAAATGTCCAGCAGATCCTCGCATCTTGGCTGAAAAACAAAACTTCTAAATACTGTGACCTTGGGCTTTCAGTCCTTGAGCCTCATTTTTCTCTTTCCTGAAATCTGACTGACAATGCCTACCTTCAAGCATAATGGTCAAACACGGTAGTGATTAGTGAAGTTCAAGTACCAATCAATCACCTCAGGAGTGTAGCCAACGAGAACAGACACCAATGGTAAATGCATTTTTTAATATCTTCTTTAATATCTGCCCTCCATCCCCCTACAGCGCTGATATGGTGATTAAATGATTTGCTGTGAAAGCTAAAACAGCACAATATCAACAGGAATTCCATATGTGTATCTTGTTCTTTTGCTTCTTCCTATTCTTTGCCCTTCATTCATGGCACAAGACTGACTCCAAAAGACTGTTCTATACGGCTGTGTCTCTTTTGCTGTCTTGCATACAGGGTTATCGTTACCATCTTTCTAAATTCCATATATATACATTAGTATACTGTATTGGTGTTTTTCTTTCTGGCTTACTTCACTCTGTATAATCGGCTCCAGTTTCATTCACCTCATTAGAACTGATTAAAAAGTATTCTTTCTAATGGCTGAGTAATCCTCCATTGTGTATATGTACCACTGCTTTCTTATCCATTCATCTGCTGATGGACATCTAGGTTGCTTCCATGTCCTGGCAATTATCAACAGTGCTGCGATGATGGGGAGGGCGGTGGGAGGGGTGTTCAGGATTGGGAACATGTGCACACCCATGGCGGATTCATGTTGATGTATAGAAAAACCAATACAATATTGTAAAGTAAAAATAAAAATAATAATAATAAATAATAATAAACTGGAAGAAAAGCTGACACAGCCAAATAAATGAATAAATAATTAATTTTTTTTTTTAAAGACTGACTCCAAGCACATTTTCTTATCCTCAATGGCACCGTTTCCAGAAAGTCCTACATTTGGATGAAGGCCTAAAAGGAGTCTAGCCAACTCTAGGGACTACAGAGAGATCGTCTGTTGCCTATAAGTAAACATAGCTTAGTTTAAACGACTGCCATTCCCTTTTATAACTTCTCTCTGTTCTCATTCTTTTTAAATTTTCATGCATTACCACCTAAATACTGACGATCTCCAAATCTATGTCTCCAACCCAAATCTCTCCAACCCTATCTTGAACAGTTCCTTTATGCCCTTCATTCACCCACTGGACAAATATTTATGTAGCAACTGCTAAGTGCCAGGTCTCTGCTAAGCACTGGTAATTGAGTAGGGAACAAAACAAATACTCCAACCAGACCGTGTCCAAAAGAAAGCCTCATCTTTCACCAGAATCCATTCATTTTCCTGTCTTGCCTCATTCAGTGAATGGCATCACCCATTAACCAGCTGCCCAGTCAGAGCCTTGCCTGACATATTTAATTCCTCCTCCTGACTCTTCAGTGCTCCACATGAAATCCACCTCATCTGTCATGGCTAAGCCCTAATGAGCATGGGCTAGGATCATAGCACTCGATAAGACAAGAGATATTTGTATTTCTATATCCTTTTTAGGAATTTTTGTTAAAAAGTGTTTTTGCAACTGTGTATGTGGTGCTTTATATTTCACGATAAACTTAAAAAAAAATAAAAGCACATTTATGGGGCAGACAGAAAGCTTTTCCTCTCTCGCTTCTTCTTTCAGAGTCCTGAACATTATTGCTCTGGCCTCTGTGCTCTCCACGGTACCTTTAACGATCATTTTGATATTGATTCCACCTTGAAATGTGTTCCACAGCAAATGTGACCTCTGGCTTCCCGTTTTCTCACTGAAATGTATATGTTTCACTCCTGCTAAGAAGTAACCCACATGTCTTTTGTCTTTTGAAGGTGAAGTCTCAGCCTAAAGTTTTCTGTGCTGTTTTACACTTTATATTTTATCAGCAAGAGGCAAGGTTCAGGAAGAGAACGCCGTTCTTTTGGTGGTAGTATATTCTATCCAAGTTTGCACAACATCTGAAATTGAAGGCTGAAACACTGGGTGGAATCCATAGTAGCAACTGCTGGGCTTTGAAAAGCCCTTTTTCACTTCGCTAAAAAATTCTGCAAGGCCCATGCTGTCCTATCGCGGTCACATTCTTTCTTTGAATAAGTTATATCCAGACTTTTGCTTTATGTTATAGCTCTGAGAATTTCACACACCAGAGGAGGTTTAGGCAGGTCAAAAGAAGTCCCTGAATATCTAATCCCTCAGACTGTCATTTTACCAGGTAAAGAACAATATAAAAACCAGCATATGCCCTAGGATAACAGCTGTATTTATTTTAACCTGTTATATCACTACAGCTTTTATACTTTTCAGAGTTTTAAATCGGTACATAATCCTATCAGGGTGTATTTATTCATTCAACTTAGGTTTACTAAGAATATCCTGGGAGACTTGAACCAAGCCCTCTTTTAGGAAAGGGGAATAGGAAACGAAGAAGTCAGGCTTATGTTGCTAAACAAATAATATGCATAAAGGACTTACTAAATTTGTTTCTATAAACACTATCATTCACAATCACCAAATTAAAATTTACTCTTTGTTTTCTTCTGGTTAGGGCTTTGACTCTCATAGTAGAATACTGGAAAGGGAGTCACACATGGTCTTCTGCAATAAACAAGGACAGTCCCAGAGAAAGGCAGTGTCAGGACGCTCCATGAAACCTAAGTGAGCTTGCCAAAGTCTTTTATTTTCTCACTAGTTCATTCAATGAGCACCGCATAAGTGCTCAAAATACATCAGGCACTGTGTTGCAGGCGGGGGTTATAGTTGTGGTTGAAGCAAAAAACTCTGATGACTCTCGTAGTAGAATACTGGAAAGGGAGTCACACATGGTCTTCTGCAATAAACAAGGACAGTCCCAGAGAAAGGCAGTGTCAGGACGCTCCATGAAACCTAAGTGAGCTTGCCAAAGTCTTTTATTTTCTCACTAGTTCATTCAATGAGCACCGCATAAGTGCTCAAAATACATCAGGCACTGTGTTGCAGGCGGGGGTTATAGTTGTGGTTGAAGCAAAAAACTCTGTCCTGAGAAAACTTCAGTTATGATGGATGATGCAGAAATAATCAAGCAATATCACAAATATCCAGTTATTAAATGGGCAGACACTCATGAAGAGATAAAGACCTAATCAGAAGCCCTATAATCTGTGTTGTGCTCTACATGTGTATGTGTTGGTTTTTTTTATTTTTTTTGTCTTCACTAATTATTGCTCTCTTCTTAAGAGTAAAGCACCATTAAGAAGCTGGTGTTAGGGCAAACATTTATAGGAAAACTCCAAGAATAACCCATCCTTACTCCATGTGCCCTTGCACAGGTTCATATGTGTGTGAAGTCGCTCAGTCGCTTCCGACTCTTTGGGACCCCATGGACTGAAGCCCGTCAGGCTCCTCTGTCCATGGAATTCTCCAGGCAAGAATACTGGAGTGGGTTTCCATTTCCTTCTCTAGGGGATCTTCCCAACCCAGGAATTGAACCCATGTCTCCTGCCCTGGCAGGCAGATTCTTCACCATTAGCACCACCGTAGTCCCACGAGAATGGGTGCTTCCAAACTTTGTAACTTGTTTGTTCATTTTGATTGTTGCTTTTCACTTTACCCTCAGCTATCTACCATACGTGCTTATTCCTTCACTGTTGAGAAGGCAGTCAGGGGTCATGACAGCAACAAGGGATAACAAATCCACCACTCCTTAATTATAACCTCCCTGCAGCCCAGTCTCCCCATCTGTAACGGGAGGATGCTACTTTCTCTTATAGGGTTATTACGGGGATTAAATAATACAATTTAAGTAAAAGTCCATTCTGGTATCTAATGCACTTAAAATACCTTATCTCCCTGCTGTGTGAGTGCATGTCTGCGTGTGCTCCTCCCCCATAACATTCTCTAACCAGACTCCTCTGTCAATAGTTTCATCTCCAGTGCAAATCACATACAACTGCCCAGGGGACATCTCTCCTGGGTTGTCTAACATGCATGCCAAACTTAATTTCCCATGACCCCACTGCCACCAAGCTGCCCATATTCCACGCCTCCATCCACTTTCCTTTCAACCTGGACACTCACCTAGCAGCTCAAAGCTTTGATGCTATATTCACCTCTCTTTTTCTTATAGATTCCACATTTAATCATCAGTGAATACTGCCAGGTTTATTTTCAATGTATATTTATAATCTGACTATTTATCAACAACGTTCTGTGATGAAAATCTTGATAACAAACCATCATTGTCTCTAACCATCTCACCAACTTCTCTGCTGCTACTTTTGAGTCTATGCAGAACAGCCAAACTGGTTCTTCTTAAACAGAAAACAGACAACACCATTCAACCATTCAAAATACTCCAGTGGTTTCCCATTGCAATGAGAACAAAAATCAAAGTCCCAACCACAACATACAAGTTCTTCTGTGTCTGGTTCCTCTGGACTCCCTACGTGATTTTTATATTTTATAAACTGTTATATTTTATTTTTACAGATCTCCCCTTTGATTACTCCATTTCAGCCACTTCACCTATGCTGTGGTTTCCTAGCTGTTGTTCCCTCTGCTTGAAATGCTCTTCCCAAAATATCCACTTGGCTCACTTAAAACTCATTTAGCCCTACAACTGTACCCTCTCTCACCGCCTTTCTGCTAACATAATCACTTAATTCAACTATTAAAACCCCTCTGCTAACTCCTTTCCTGATTTCAGAATACAAGTAAATACTTCAGTAACACTATATAAGAGGCTATACAGTCTGACATCAGCATAGCTCTTCAGACTCACCTTCCGTGATCCATCCCTCTCCACCTTTCATCCCATTTTGTTCCACTTTGCTTCTTTCTTCCTAGGATAGTTTTCTCATGAAGAAAGTTAAGAGATCCCTCTGGGTTGTAATTACAGTGTCTGAATTCAAGACAACTTGATGATGCCTGTGGTTCTACCTCTTTTCATCCATTGTTGGATACTTTGATCAAATAAAAGAAAAGAAGGCAAAAAGAACTGTCCTTTTTCTGAAGGTGCATATTGACCTACTGTGCACCCAGCTGTTCTTGGCCACCACGCTTCACAGCTCTGCTGTCTTGACTAAAGTTATCTTCAGGATGCCCTCAGGACATTTTTTAATTAAAATAATTGGTCCCTTCTTGCATATTAATAACTTCCTGGGTGTCTTGCTGTTCTCTGTCCTTTGCCCACATCAGGTTCAGCGACATTCGAGGGGAGAAGGACCAGCTTCGTGGCTGAGAGACCCTGGCATCCAGAACTCTGCCCCTGCTGTTCCAAGGCTGCCGTCTGATGACTGGGAGATAACTGATGGAGCTCGTCAGAAGCCTGTTTGAAGTCCCTGGCATTGAACTAAGATGTAGATGAAAGATAACTGATAAAATCATCATGGATAAATACATTTTTTTACTTTAGGTTTATTTTTCCCACTTAAGCCCAGATGATTAGGTTTTATTCAGCTACATTTATGGCTCCTGTTTATTTCATCCATTTGGTCTCCTACAAATATTTATTTATTATTGATTTCTGTTCATATACTGCTGTGCCAGGGGATAAAAAAAAAATATCAATGAAGCCCAGTGGCTAGTATGTAGTAGGCACTCAACAACCTTTTAAATGAATAAATAAATTGACAACTGCAAAACACAGCATTTATCCACAGGAACACTATATTTAGCAGGAATGATTAAAAAGTCAAACACAACAGAAGGACACGGTCACTAAGAAAGGTATAAAATGCAAGCAGAACAGCACTTGGCACATAGTAGGTACCACAAATTTATAGAATGACTGAATATGAATGAGTAAGAAAGTACTGGCTATTGTGAGTTCACAGAAAATGAAACATTTAATTTTGCCAAATAGTGAAAAAAATTACTGAGGCGATATCGTCTGGGATAGATCTTAAGTTTGCCTGTTTGTTAGGTAGGGTAGGGAAGGCTGGCTTGCTGACTATATGAATAGTATTTGTTAAGCAAAGCTTTGTAATTTGTGGGACCTGGTGATAAGTGAAAATATGGCATTGGGCCCTTTATTTAAAAAGCAAGGAGGAAAATGTTGTTAAAGTTACTAAAATAGAAAGGTTTTCCTTTCTTTCCCAGTCTTTCTCTCACTGTCTTTCACATCATGTTTATTATTTACTATTTAATGTCATTCTAAGTAAAATTAAAATTTTATAATACACACATTAGTTGTGCCATTCATCTTTATTTTTTGCAATATAAGTTTTAATTGAAAATGTAAGAGCATTTAACTCCTGCGCTGAGTCACTGAATTACGCAATTTGTATTTTGCAGCTTGTATGTGCATACATATTTTGTTCTTACAATGCAGGTGCTGCAAAAACCTAACTCAACCATTTTTATTTTGTTCTTTGCTATACACACAGTCTACCAAGGCCCTCTACTTCCAGACTTACTGAAGGAAAGAGGATTGAAAGAAAAGGGAGCTATGGCTTGCCCCATCTTCCTCTTTCTTTGTATGTAATCATTTTCAGTATAAATAGTTGGCTAATACATGGAAGAAACGCAAGTAACAAAGGACACGCTAGGAGCCGCTGGTATTTTGAGTTTCTCACGATGCCACTGTCTTCCTTTTGCATTTAAAGCAAATTCTGATTACAGTAGCATACCAGGTTCCTCTCTCTATGGGATCTCCCAGGCAAGAATACGGAGTGGGTTGCCATGCCCTTCTCCAGGCAATCTTCTTAACCCAAAGGTTGAACCCACATCTCTTATGTCGTCTGCATTGGCAGACAATTCTTTACCACTAGTGCCACCTGCAAAGTCCCTCAAAGGGCAGGAGATCTTCCCAGTTCAGGGCTTTGGAGACAAAGAACAGAGACTCAGCTCTTTGAGTCTACTGAGTTAGGGTGCCAGTCTCATTTACTAGTTGGGAGAACTTGGGAAAGCTATTTATATTTTCTGTTCCTCAGTTTCCTCATCTACTAGGAGTAGGAAAGAAGAGTTGCAAGAGCATTTAGGACAGTCCTGGACTTTTAATAAGCACAGAATACATGCCAGCTGTTATTACCTATCCTCTGGTATCTCAGCCTCACACTTCCTGATCACCTGTTAGGCGCCAGGCACTTAGCCAGTGATGCTGTAAGACCAGGACTTAATGAAGAACCTATAACTGTGGCAGTAAAGGGCTGTCAAAACAACTTTAACTGTGGCAAGCGAAGGATCTTGAGAGAATCCACTCAAGTGACACTTGCCAGGGCAAAAGATATTATTGGAAATGGGGCATTAATTAGAGCTGGCCAACTGAAATGTTTGATTTCTCAAGAAGGGAATTGGAAAACTTGCAAGTAACACAGACAAAAGCACCACACTCATAAAGACAGGAATTCCATAGTAAGTCATTTCATATTCTTGTTGGCCCAAACTAAGCATTCTGTCCAAATAAGACGTTTTGACTAGAATCTTGGTATTTGGCTCCTGTAAGCATCTTAGTGAGGTTTCCGTTAGGACAGATGTAGGCCCGTCTTATAAATATTAATAGCCCATGTGTAAATTGGTACATTTTTCCAATAGGCAAGTTTATTCACAAATTGGTCAGTTCTCTTTACCCCCAAATTGAAGAAAATATTTTGATTGGTTCAGAAACATAAAAATTACTACATTTCCTCAGATAGTTGGCACAAAGTATTCCCATCCACAGTGTGAACTGATAGTCATTCACAGTTGACTTATGCATTTACTTAACTACAATTGATTTTCCATTCAATAGCAAAGTTAATAAATTATAAATCAGATACCACATGACTGCATGAAACCTTTCAATAACTTCCTAGTGCAATTAAAATAAAGTCAAAAGCAATTATCCTTCATTAAAAAATAAACAAATCTTCAAAAAAAAAAAACTAAACATACTGTTAAAGATTAACATCACCTTCTAGCTTAGTTCATAATCATTTTCCTTGCTTGTAAAAAGCATATTCAACTAAGCAGGCCTTCTTCTGAGTCTGAAAGATACCACCAAGCTCCTGCCCTGTATTTGACAAAACTTTGGCCCAGGTTTCCTGTACTTGAGTTCTTAAATCCACTGACATCCCTGCTGAAGTATCATTTCTCAGAGCAGCCTTTTCGGGTTATCCGATCAGAAGTGCTCCTCTCCTTCTAGTTCACTGTCTATCTTATTATCATGGTTTATTTCTTTTTAAATTTTCAGAGCTTTCTATTCTTTAAATCTTATTTCATGTCTTATGGGCTGTTATTCAGCTTATGCTAGAATGTAAAGTCATATAATCAGGAAATTTTTATTTTACCGCTACATCTCCATCTCCCAAAACTGTCATGAGCAATTAGGAAGAACTTATGATAAGTAATCATTTCCCTTGCTTGTAAAAAGCATATTCAACTAAGCAGGCCTTCTTCTGAGTCTGAAAGATACCACCAAGCTCCTGCCCTGTATTTGACAAAACTTTGGCCCAGGTTTCCTGTACTTGAGTTCTTAAATCCACTGACATCCCTGCTGAAGTATCATTTCTCAGAGCAGCCTTTTCGGGTTATCCGATCAGAAGTGCTCCTCTCCTTCCAGTTCACTGTCTATCTTATTATCATGGTTTATTTCTTTTTAAATTTTCAGAGCTTTCTATTCTTTAAATCTTATTTCATGTCTTATGGGCTGTTATTCAGCTTATGCTAGAATGTAAAGTCATATAATCAGGAAATTTTTATTTTACCGCTACATCTCCATCTCCCAAAACTGTCATGAGCAATTAGGAAGAACTTATGATAAGTATTTGGTTGAATAAATTATCGAATGGATGAAAAAAATACCACCGGACTTTACTGTTAGCCTTCTTATTCTTTCCACTAGTTTATGGTGCTTTTCAGAAGTATAAGCACTCATTTGATATTCTAACTTATAACAGCATCCGCCTGCAATCCAGGGCATGCAGGTTTGACGTCTGGGTCAGGAAGATCCCCTGAAGGAGGAGACGGCAACACATTCCAGTATTCCTGCTGGGCAATTTCCATGGACAGAGGAGTCTGGTGGGGTACAGTCCACAGGGTCACAAAGAGTTGGACACAACTGAGAAACTGAGTAGAGAGACCACAGAAAGAGAATTAATAATTGACCTGGTTTGGAAAGCTTTTGGTATTTTATCTTATTTGGATACAAAAGAAAATTAGCTTCTTCTATAAAACCCACGCCCAGAAAACAATTCTCAGAGAAGAATTGAAACAAGTATCACAGCTCCAAGTGTCGCCTTAGCTGCAGTGAGTAGAGACTACAGCTAGAAGCCAATCAAGTCTAGTGGGCAGACACCACCCATTTTTGTTCATTTTTACAAGACTGTGCTCACTTATGAACTCCCTGAAGCAGCCCCACAACTCTCCATTCTTCTCAGCTAATCACTCACGAATCTACATTTCTATGTCTACTTTCTGTGCCTACCTTTGCTGGAGCAGAAAACTATACTTCTTAATCTCCTGGCTTAGAATGATCAGTCCTTTGGGACAGGGATCACATTCATTTATCTGATCAGCCCTAGTGTCGATTACATAGTAAAATCAAAATTTTAAACTAATATATTAATCACTTTTAAATGAAATATGTCTTTAGACTGTCACAATCTAAGGAACTTAAGAGTCCTTAGAGACCTATAGAGATGCTAATATTGCACTGATACCTGTAGGGAAAAAAATCATAGAATTGGGTTTTGGAAGTAGAAAGTCCTATTTTATAATCCAGATCCACACTGTGCTAGCACTGTGGTTTGAGCACTTAATGCAACCCATGAAAGACTCAGTTTCATCACTTCTAGAGCAAGAATTACAAATGGTCAGAAAGCGTTGGGAGGATTAAATATGACGACACCTCTGAAGTTTTTACTATGGTGCCTAGCACGTAGTAATCACTAAATAATAATGAAAACTGCTGCTATAGAGGTGGAGAAAGAGATTACATTTGCAACAAGGGGTATGAATACAGGAGACTATATAACTCTCTTTACTTCTTATAAGAGGGGTGTGTAACTAAAATTTCCGAGAACTATTCCTCTTTATTTTAAAAGGTGATTTCATGGTCAATGGGGCTTAAAGTAATTCACAAAAGGCAAGAATTCTGTTTACAGTTATTTTTGGACCACTGAAATTTTTAACTTTTGCCAGATTGACTAGCAGTAACATACAGTGCCCATCCTGAACTTGATTTTTTAAGAAAACTCAACCTATGTTCAGTTGGGTTTAAAAATGTACCAATATTGATTGTTGCCTCAGAACAGGGGTCAGCAACCCAGGGATCAGCTCCAGGTCTAAATCTTGGGTTTTATACAACCAGGGAGCTAAGAATAGTTTGTATATTTTGAACGTCTGAAAAAAATCCAGAGGGAGGATATTATGAGATTCGAAAAATTACAAGTTTCAACGTCCATAAATAGTGTTCGATTGGAACTCAGCCTCTGTAGTATAGTTTGATAGAGTTGAATAAATGTGAGAGACCCTATGGCCAGCAAAGCCTAAACTATTTCCTATCTGGCCCTCTATGGAAAAGGTTCGCCCATCCTTCCTTAAAAACAAAGGGTCATCTTTATTTTCAAGCACAATGGGAAAGGATCACCCTCTTCAAAACTTCTCCACCTGCTCCGCCTCCCACTCCCACCTCCCAAGGCTGGGGTCACTTTGTCTGGCACATCCAGGCATCACACAGGAAGAAGCTGCTAGCTCAGCCCATCAGTGTGACGCTCCAAAATAATGCCACGTCTCTCCAAGGCCAGATCCAGCACTCTCCTAATTTACCACACTTCTAAAAATGCTTCAGAATCACTACAATTGACTTTAAAACTGCAGCCATCCTCCTTATTGTGATGTAACTAATTTAACCTGACTTTTCAAGAAAATGAGCTATGTTGAGAAATAGCTTGAAAGAGCATCTACTGCTTGTGCCTCCGAGTGCACTGTTCCTCCAGTTGATATGCATCTTGAAATAAAGTCAATTTTCTTTTTAGCGTGGCTAAAAAAAAAGAGAGAGAGAGGAGAGAGATTTGTTCTCAGGCTTCATGAAACACTGGAATGAGGAAGTTGCCATTATCATTTATTTGACGATAAGCTTCAGGGATACAAAAATGTAAGACTCAGAGAGAAAATAAGCATATCATTTATTGGGCAAGATAGTCCTCCTGAGACCTGCCTGTTGTTTGTGCTTGTGTGTGTGTGTGTGTGTGTGTGTGTGTGTGTGTGTGTGTGTGTGTGTGTGAGAGAGAGAGAGAGAGAGAGAGAGAGAGAGAGATCTTTGACTTCCTCACCTCCATTTTCAGTGACCAACACATATCTGAAAAAGTGCAAGTGCTTATCCACAAACACACCTTTCCATTTCTCATTTTCCAAGTAAATCAACAAATTTGAACAGATGACAGGACCAGTGAATTGCTACACACCACCACTGCCCTCAATTAACATCTCCTCTGGGCAATCCGGCTGAAATAAGTTCCCTTATTCCCCTTTGTCTCTGGGCGACATTTTAAGGAAAAGAAGCTGTAAGTTGATGAAAGGGAAAGTAATCCTTTGGATGGGGCTTGTTAGGATGACATCGAAGTGGCTGTCTTTTTTCTCCTATGTATCTCTTAAAAGAAGAGTCCTTTAAAATTTTTCCCATTTGTTTTAAGTAATCACTGTTTAGGCTGATTGGAAGAGCTTCTGTGGTAGCGAGGTTGCATTCTGCATGAGAAGTGAAGCTCACCTCTCTAAAGAGACTGTACTCTTATAGGACAAAAATTATTAAAATGCTTTTCCAGGCACTAAAACAAATACTAGAGTTCTAAATGACAAATTCACCAAATACACACAAAGGCAAAGACAGTTACACATGCACGTCTAACTGGAGAAGGCTGGCTCTTTGCAAACTAGTCCCATGGATTTAGACAATGCTTTGAGTTAGTGAGAAGTGTTAAAAGTAGAATGAAGCAAGTCTCTCCATAGTTTACTCCATCTTAAGGGAAATAGCGTTTAGACACTGTTTTCTTCAAACTTAGAGTCAGGGGAAAAGAAGCATTTTACAATTTCCAAGCAGAAAAGAAGAGCTACAGTAGAGATATGTCAGCTGATAAAAGTAATGCTGACCAGGAAGCTTTTAAATTATTTTCCAAATCTTTTATCAAGCTATATTCTATTATAGAATATGGCGCCTTTTTAAATTGGATTTTCCTCAAGCTGCAAAAGTAAGCCTGTTGTCCCTCCACTATCTTCTCTGAGAAAGCCTCCCGGTAATTAACTATGTACCTTAGGAAACACAGGCTGTATCCCAAAAATGCATTCTAAAGGGAGCTGGTATCTGCAAACCCACAGATGCCTGGCAGAGCACACGTTTATTAATTCAGTCTACATTTACTGAGCCGTACTAGGTGCTGTGGATCTGGTGGGCTCCCACGATAAAGAATCTGTCTACAGTTCAGCAGACCCAGGTTCGATCTCTGGGTTGGGAATATCCCCTGAAGAAGCGAATGGCAACCCACTCCAGTACTCTTGCCTGGAGAATTCCATGGACAGAGGAGCCTGGCAAGCTACAGTCCATGGGGTTGCAAACAGTTGCACAAGACTGAGCAAGGAGTAACACACACACACACACACACACACACACACACACACCAGGTGCTGTGGATACATCAGCAAACAAAACAAACAAAAAAGCCCAACCACAGAGGAGTTTAACTTCTAGTTGAGGGAAATAGATCACAGACAATAAATACATCAAATAAGTAAATAACATGGTATATTCAAGATGATCAGTGCAATGGAAAAAATAAAGCAAGGTGAGAACTGAACTGAGGGAAGGGATGATAATTTTAAAAGAAGTGAACAACAGTGTAGGACTCATTAAGAAGGAAACATTTCATTATCTGAGGGGTTTATATCCCAGAGAAGAATGATTCAGGCAGAGGGAACAGTGAGTACAATAGCCCTGAGGTTGAAATGTGCCCTGTATGTTTGAAAAATGTCAAAGTGGAGAGAGGTCTGCATACACAGACGGAGGGTGAAAGTAGGAGACAGTGTACAAATTCAGGGAGGATGGAGCAGATCATGTAAGGGTTTAGCAAAATAATCTGAAAAATATTAGGACCCACTGACAAATTTTAAGTACAGGCATACTTGTGATGGAACTGTAGAACATACTAGGTTGATATGGCATGAGTGATTTCTAAGCTGAAATTTACTCTCATAAACGAAGCATGAGTTGTCTCATACGAGATGGGGCACTAGAAGATATTACAGTTCAAACTCCTTTTTCAAACACAGGGGAACTGACTAGTTCCAGGTTTGCTGTGTAATGAGTGAGTCATTTAATTTCTCTCTGCCTCCAAGTGATTGTAAAGAATAATGCTGCCTGCCTTGTACCGCTCTGAAGAATGGTTTGCGAAACTCAGGAGATAATGGAAGAAAGGAAAAGCGTCAGATCGATATGGGGTGTCTTATAGCTAAAGAGTTGATGATGATCTCGTGTGCCTTCTGGTTGTCACAAAAATTACAGTCTTTTCTATCAGGAGCCAGAGTGTCTACTCAGAGGCTGGAAAGTCAAATTTTCAGATCATTATATTTGTGAGAACGATAGGATATAATGTATGTTTAAGAGCTTTCAGGATAATGCACTGGAGGTGCTGACAGGAGGCCAGTATGATAGATGTCAGATCCGTCGGTGAGATGCAGAACTTGGACGTGGTACGTAAAATGTGGGAGAGTCTCAATCCTAAATCAAGCGTGTCACCACTCAAACAGTGACAACATCAGCTCTTGGGAAAGCCAAGAAAGAGAACAAGAACTGCCACGATGAAAATGCCTGATATGTCTCTTTCCATACCCTACCCAGACAGAAAAACGGATTTCTGTTAGCTGAAAAATTAAATGGAATCAGACTTGCTTACTGTCAAAAATGAGAGTGAAAAGTTTTCTAAGATGAAAGCTACATGGAAAAAAACAGATCAAAATGCATAAATAAAAGTGGCAGAATAATATAGATGGCCTACAATCAGCCTCTCTTGTATAATAAGACTCTACAGGTCATATTTTATAGAATACAATTATGGAAGAAAAAGCTGTTCCATTACAACATTTTCTCTGGGAAGTCTATGATTTTAAAAAAGAAAATAAGTTAACTGCATGTAAAAACACACTACCCAACCTCCCATATTGGTTTAGAATGAATATAAGATATATTCTCCTGGTGGGATAGTTTCATAAAACAGAAATGTTCTGAAGAGAAAGGCTGAGGAAGTGTTTCCCAAAGTGGCTTGGTGATGACTTTTGGTTAAAGGAGTAAAGAGGTCTGCAGTCAATTATTATCTGGGACATATCATGCTTCAAAAACAAAGGTCAACTAGATAATAGGATACAATGGTAGGACATTTAAAGGAGGGATGTAAAAACAGCAAGAAATAAATTGTTCAACACAAGGGAATATAGCCAACATTTTGCAACAAGTGGAATATAACCTTTAAAAACTGTGAATTTCCATGTTGTTCATCTGAAACTTATGTAATATTGCATACCAACTAAACCCAACAAAAGAGAAAAGAAAAAAGTTCAGTAAAAGCACCAATACAAAGAGGTACAATGAGAAGGGATATGGAACCCCAAAGAGAATCTTTCTTACTTTTTGGTTTACCTGAAATACAACTGGTGTCGCTTATGGAAAACAACAACAAAAAAAAAACTTCTGTGTTCATACTGTTTTTAAAGCACATCAGTTCAGTTCAGTTCAGTTCAGTTGCTCAGTCATGTCCGACTCTTTGTGACTCCATGAACCACAACACGCCAGGCCTCCTTGTCCACCACCAACTCTGGGAGTTCACTGAAACCCATGTCCATCAAGTCGGGGATGGCATCCAAGCAACTCATCCTCTGTTGTCCCCTTCTCCTCCTGCCCCCAATCCCTTCCAGCATCAGGGTCTTTTCCAGTGAGTCAGTTCTTCCCATCAGGTGGCCAAAGTATTAGAGTTTCAGCTTCAACATCAGTCCTTCCAATGAATATTCAGGACTGATTTCCTTTAGGTTGGACTGGTTGGATCTCCTTGCAGTCCAAGGGACTCTCAAGAGTCTTCTCCAACATCACAGTTCTAAAGCATCGATTCTTCGGTGCTCAGCTTTCTTCACAGTCCAACTCTCACATCCATCCACACATGAGTACTGGAAAAACCATAGCCTTGACTAAATGGGCCTTTGTTGGCAAAGTAATGCTCTGCTCTTGAATATGCTGTCTAGCTTGGTCATAACTTTTCTTCCAAGGAGTAAGTGTCTTTTAATTTCATGGCTCCAATCACCATCCACAGTAATTTTGGAGGCCCCCAAAATAAAGTCAGCC
>SJYC01080967.1:0-38125 GCA_006408675.1 Madoqua kirkii | reverse complement strand
ACACAAATAGTTAAAATGTAAGTATAAGAATATAATATACATATTTTCTAGTTTTTTTGTTACAAATGCAAATTTATTAGTTCTCCCTTCCACAAGTGCTGAAAGTACTGAGAAGGATATAAGCAGAGTAAGTTAAAAATAAAAATAAATTTTAAAAAGACTTTGGTGAAAACATATCTACACTGTTACTAATCTGTAGAATTTCCCCTCTATTTAAAAACCTAGGAATATTGTTTGGCCATAAAAATAATAAAAATCAAACTCATAGATACAGAGAATAGATTGGTGGTTGCCAGAGCTGGGGAGTGGAAGTTTTGTAAAATGGATGAAGAGGGCAAAGGGTATAGATTTCTAGTTATAAATATACAAGTCTGGGAGATGTAACATACAGGACGACAACTATAGTTACTAATACTGTATTGCATATTTGAAAATTGTTAAGAGAGTAAATCTTGAAAGTTCTCATCATAAAAAATAAATTTGTAAAACTATGTATAGTGACCGATGTTAACTAGACTTATGATCATTTTGCAATACATACAACTGTCAAACCATTATGTTTTACACTGGTTCCCAGGTGGTGCCAGTGGTAAAGAATCTGCCTGCAGTGCAGGAGACCCAGGTTCAGTCCATGGATTGGAAAGATTCCCCGGAGAAGGAAATGGCAACCCACTCCAGTATTCTTACCTGGAAAATTCCATGGACGGGGGATCCTGGTGAGCTACAGTCCATGGGGTCACAAAGTCCATGGACACAACTTAGCGACTAAACAACAATAAAATGCTTCACACCTGCAAATAATATAATGTGGTATGTCAATTATACCTCAAAGAAAAAACTCTTAATCATGTATTCTTATAATCAAAATTAACTTTGGGTGAACTTATTTCATGATTTGCTACATTTTGCAACTGCTGACTGTCATTGATTTCAGATTGCAGTTAGTGTAAATTGCTGAGTACTTTTTCCTCAGACATTTTAAGTTGGTACAGTCCAGCACAGATATTATGCAAACCACAGTGAAGCGACATGTGTAATTCTAAATCATATTAAAGCCACTTTTTAAAAAAGGTAGAATCCAACGGGTAAAATTAATTTTAAGAACACATTTTATTTAGCCCTCTACATCCAAAATATTATCATTTCTATGTGTATTCCTTATAAAATATTGAGATATTTTACAATCTTTTAAAAAAAATACTAAGTCATCACTATATGTGTATTTTACATTTCTGGTAATTCTCAATTCAGATTAGCTGCATTTCCAGTACTGAAAAACCATGTTTACCGTGGCTGCTCTATTGGACAGCAAAGTCTAAAATATAAATCAGACTGTAGTAAAACATGGCAAAACTCTGATACAACAAATACAATAAAAGTTTACATTCAGTTCAGTTCAGTTCAGTTGCTCAGTCGTGTCCAACTCTGCAACCCCATGAATTGCAGCATGCCAGGCCTCCCTGTCCATCACCAACTCCCGGAGTTCACTCAGACTCACCTCCATTGAGTCAGTGATGCCATCCAGCCATCTCATCCTCCGTCATCCCTGACTCCTCATTAGTATAGTGAAATATAAGCCCTGGTGAAAACATACAAGTATTCCTTATTTTTAAGATTAGTCAAATTAACTATTCGGGTAATTATAGCTACACTAAGAAGGGCTTCCCACGTGGTGCAGAGGCAAAAGAAGCTGCCTGCCAGTGCAGGAGATGCAAGAGACATGGGTTCAATCCCTGGGTCAGGAAGATTCTATGGAATAGGAAATGGCAATCCACTATAGTATTCTTGCTTGGAAAACTCCAGGGATGGAGGAGCCTGTTGGGTTATTGTCCATGGGATCACAAAGAGTCAGACACAACTCAGAGCATGTGCACAGGTACAGAAACACAAGAAATCAGATTTTCTTTCCTGTTTGTAACAATGGATTTTTTATTGCAATCATTGGCCTGAACAAGTGTGAAATAAGTAATAATGAACTTCTTTTGATTCTTATAAAGTTGCTTGCATTTATTTAAAGAAAACTAAAATATTTAAAGATGGTTCTGTGAAATCTATGGAAAAGAGAGAGGAAATTTTGAGATGAATTGACTTGATGTGAGACTTCTAAATTTTAAGTGACGAGCATGAATTCACAGGGTGAGAAGAAGCCTAGCAGGAGTTCGTATAACAACAGCTAGCAGGTTCTGAGTGGTTGGCTAGCTGATGCCATTGAATGCCCACAGTACTTGGTAATGCAGATGCAATTTACACTCTCATTTTACGAAGGAGGTCACTAAGAGTGATGAAGTAATTGGCACAATGCTATACAGGCAAAGTATTGCTTCTGGAGCTTTGGTCCTAATTATAATAACATTTGTTGTTTAGTTGCTAAGTCGTATTCAACTCTTGGAAACCCAATTGACTGCAGCACCCCAGGCTTCTCTGTCCTTTATTATCTCCTGGAGTTTGCTCAAATTCATGTCCATTGAGTTGGTGATGCCACCACCATCTCATCCTCTGTTGCGCCCTTCTCCTCCTGCCTTCAATCTTTCCAGCATCAGAGTCTTTTCCAATGGGTTGGCTCTTTGCATCAAGTGGCCAAATTATTGGAGCCTCAGCTTCAGCATCAGTCCTTCCAATGAATATTCGGGGTTGATTTCATTTAGGATTTACTGGTTTGATCCCCATGTGGTCCAAGGGACTCTCAAGAGTCTACTCCAGCACCATAGTTCTAAAGCATCAATTCTCTGGCACTCAGTCTTCTTTATGGTCTAACTTTATGTTCTAACTCTTGCATCTGTACATGAGTACCAAAAAAACCATAGCCTTGACTATGGTAATGATACTTTTGGTAATGATGTCTGATAAACTGTGGACGGAGGTTCATGACATTGTACAGGGGACAGGGATCAAGACCATCCCCATGGAAAAGACATGCAAAAAAGCAAAATGGCTGTCTGAGGAGGCCTTACAGATAGCTGTGAAAAGAAGTGAAAAGCAAAGGAGAAAAGGAAAGATACAAGCATCTGAATGCAGAGTTCCAAAGAATAGCAAGAAGAGATGAGAAAGCCTTCCTCAGCGACCAATGCAAAGCAATAGAGAAAAACAGCAGAATGGGAAAGACTAGAGATCTCTTCAAGAAAATTAGAGATACCAAGGGAACACTTCATGCAAAGATGGGCTCGATAAAGGACAAAAATGATATGGACCTAACAGAAGCAGAAGATATTAAGAAGAGGTGGCAAGAATACACAGAAGAATTTGGAACCAGTCTGTTGTTCCATGTCCAGTTCTAACTGTTGCTTCCTGACCTGCATACAGATTTCTCAAGAGGCAGGTCAGGTGGTCTGGTATTCCCATCTCTTTCAGAATTTTCCACAGTTTATTGTGATCCAAATAGTCAAAGGCTTTGAAGTAGTTTCCTCTTTTACAGCTGCTTAAGCTGAGACTCTAAGAAGTTAAATGAGTTACCTCAGGCCATAGAGCCAAAACTGGGTCTTAAATTCAAGTGTTCAATCAAAGTAATATTCCTTGAATTGTAAACTTTTAAATAGCCTGAAAATAATAAAAGATTCTTACAATACACTTAATATTCTCCTCTCCATTTTGGCAAATTATTTCTAATAGCTCTGTCATGGGCATTGAATTTTTTCTGTGAAAGACAATCTCTTAGTTTCTAAGCAAAAATTTTTTGTACCTCCTAAGTGTTCCATATATACAGGAGGGTTGAATATATGATCTATGTTTTATGTTTTCATTTTCTCCTATCATTTTGTCATCAGTAAACTTTTATCAGCATTTACAGATCTGAGGCAATTATAAACATATTAGCAAGATATTATTATCTGGAAGCAAGAGAGTTCCAGAAAAACATCTATTTCTGCTTTATTGACTAAATCAAAGCTTTTAACTGTGTGGATCACAAGAAACTCTGGAAAATTCTAAAAGAGATGGGAATACCAGACCATCTGACCTGCCTCTTGAGAAATCTGTATGCAGGTCAGGAAGCAACAGTTACAGTTGGACATGGAACAACAGACTGATTCCAAATAGGAAAAGAAGTACGTCAAGGCTGTATATTGTTACCCTGCTTATTTAACTTATATGCAGAGTATATCATGTGAAATGTCAGGCTGGGTAAAGTACAAGCTGGAATCAAGATTGCTGGGAGAAATATCAATAACCTCCGATACACAGATGACATATGTGTGGCAGAAAGTGAAGAAAAACTAAAAAGCCTCCTGATGAAAGTGAAAGAGGAGAGTGAAGAAGTTGGCTTAAAGCTCAACATTCAGAAAACGAAGATCACAGCATCCGGTCCCATCACTTCATGGCAAACAGATGGTGAAACAGTGGAAACAGTGAAAGACTTTATGTTTTGGGGCTCCAAAAGCAGTGCAGGTAGTGACTGCAGCCATGAAGTTAAAAAAATGTTTCCTTCTTGGAAGAAATGGTATGACCAACCTAGACAGCATATTAAAAAGCAGAGACATTACTTTGCCAACAAAGATCCATCTAGTCAAGGCTATGGTTTTTCCAGTGGTCAGGTATGGATGTGAGAGTTGGACTGTGAAGAAAGCTGAGCGCCAAAGAATTGATGCTTTTGAACTGTGGTGTTGGAGAAGACTCTTGAGAGTCCCTTGGACTGCAAGGAGATCCAACCAGTCCAACCTAAAGGAAATCAGTCCTGAATATTCATTGGAAGGACTGATATTGAAACTGAAACTCCAGTATTTTGAAATTGAAATGCCACCTGATGGGAAGAACTGACTCATTGCAAAAGACCCCGATGCTGGGAAAGACTGCATGCAGGAGAAGGGGATGGCGGAGGATTGGATGGTTGGATGGCATCCCCGACTTGATGGACAGAGATTTGAGCAAGTTCCAGGAGCTGGTGCTGGACAGGAAGGCCTGGTATGCTACTGTCCATGGGGTCCCAATAAGTCAGACACAACTGAGCGTCTGAACTGACTGAAGATATTATGACAATACAGAGCAGAAGGTGTAACTGGATGATACATTTGGATCTGATAAGAGAAATGAAGTAGGAGACAGTAATTCCAAGTCAACAACCTCAGGAATGACGGACAAAAAACATGCGATACACAGGTAGATGCATATACAGACATACAGACGACTGCAAGTAAAACCTTGCCAATCAAGTGAGCGCTGCACTCTGGCTAACAGCACTACTCACATAAATGTCCTGGGTTTGTGCTGCAGTTACCTACGATCTCACCACTGAGGGAAAGCAGGATGAAGAATTAACAGACTGTATCATTTTTGCAACTTCCTGTGTGTCTACAACTTTTTTCAATAAAAAGGAAAAATAGACAAGCATAATTTAGAGAAGGGATCCATAGGCCTCCTCAGACTGAAAAGGGGCACCTGGTACAAAAAGCATTGAGAACCTCAGGCCTAATCCTTCTTGTTAAACCTAAGAAGTGCACAGGCCCAAGGACTTAACTGAGCATCCTCCCTGGAGCTCCTCTGAGGTGACAAAATTCAAAAAGATCCATTCTCAGAACTCGAATCTTTGGGCTTCCCTGGTGGCTCTGCTGGTAAAGAATCTGCCTGCAATGTCGGAGACCGGGGTTCGATCCCTGGGTTGGGAAGATCCCCTGGAGAACGGAGGGGCTACCCACTTCCGTATTCTGGCCTGGAGAATTCCATGGAATGTATAGTTTACGGGGTCGCAAAGAGTCAGACACAACTGAGAGATTTTCATAATAATTTTTGAGAATCTTTCTTTATGTGTACAATGATTTATTCATAAAACCCCTCTGATCCGGAAAAACAGCCGGGAACTTTGGTAGTATTTTTGCTGAATGTCTACACAAACCTCTCCCACCTTGCTCCTTCCTAATTTCATACAGAGCTAAAAATAAATGAAACTGGGTCAGCAAGGGCTGTTTACACAAGTTAAAAAGAAAACAAATCCAATAAATGTGATTAGTAAAACAGCTGATCCCATTTTACTTTTCCCACCTAATTAATCAATTTTTTTCCAAGAGTAAAGACAGAATCAGGAGCATGGCTTATTACAGAAGGTGTAGAAAGCATTAGGAAAATGAAGAAACCTTCATCTTATGATAAAATATACTTATTATATTAAGAAATGTAAATAGGTCACATATTTTATTAACATGTATTATTTCAAAAATTAAGTTAACTCTAATAAATAACATTTAATAATTAAGTCTATTAGTAAGGTACTGTGATCTGAAAAATGTGATTTTAAGGATTATTTTTGCAAATAACACTGAGCACATAAAATAGTGTCTGGAATATCTATGAACACCACAAATGAAACGATGGGCTGTTTACTTTGAAGGGGTTGCAAAAGGAACCAAAATTTCTTCAAATTATTTCAAACATGAAATGTCGCTTTTTGAATTATGCATGATTCTTGAAAGAAAGAACAAATTTCAGAATCTCCAAGGTGAAATCAGGGCTTCGCAGGTGGTACAGTGGTAAAGAATCCTCCTGCCAATGCAGGAGACACGAGACAGGTTCTATCCCTGGGTCAGGAAGATCTCCTGGAGGAGGAAATGCAATCCCCTCCAGTATTCTTGCCTGGAGAATCCCATGGACAGGGGAGCCTAGTGGGCTACAATCCACTGGGTCACAAAGAGTCAGACACCACAGAGTGACTGAGCATACACGGTGAAATCATTCTACCCCAACAGGTGAATATCCTTTGGTGTAAAATGTTAAGCACTTTGAAAAGCATCTTGGAGTCTGTTTTTTCCTCTAATTAACTTTGAGGGACTTCCCTGGTGATCCAGTGGTGAAGAATCAGCTTTCAGGGCAGGGGACACAGGTTCCGTCTCTGGCTGGGGAACTAAGATCCCCACGCCACAGGGCTACGAGGCCTGGGTGCTGCAACTACTGAGCGCACATGCCTCAAACAGAGAGCCCGTGTGCCGCATTATGCACGCCCCAGCTAAGGGCCCCTCCCCTGACGCAGCCGAAGGATCCAGAGTGCACTCCTTGACTCCGAAATAGTCCAGGATGCTTACTCTAACAATAACATCATGGAAATTGCATTAGTTTGCTAGAGCTGCTGTGGAGCAAATCATCACAAACTGGGTGGCTTAAAACAGCAGAAAGTTACTCTCTCAAGATGCTGGAGGCCTGAAGTTTGAGATCACGGTGTCTGCCGAGCAGTTCCTTCTGAGGCTCTGCGGGAACATTCATCCCTTGCCTCTCTTCTAGCTTCTGGTGGCAGTCAGGAACCCTTGGCCCTTCTCAGTTTAGGGTGATGTAACTCCACTCTCCGCCTCCGTATTTCACTTTCTCCTTTTGTGGCTATGTGTCTGCTGCTGCTGCTGCTGCTGCTGCTGCTGCTGAGACACTTCCGTCATGTTCGACTCTGTGCGACCCCATAGACGGCAGCCCACCAGCCTCCCCCATCCCTGAGATTCTCCAGGCAAGAACCCTGGAGTGGGGTGCCGTTTTCTAGCTTTCTCTTAAGAGGACACTTGTCACTGTTGTACAGTCTAACCCAAATCCAGGATGGCGTCACCTCAAGACCCTTAATTACATCTATAAAGACACTTTTCCATAGAAGGTCTCATTCACAATTCAAGGATTGTGATTTGGATGCATATTTTCTTGGTGATCCTGGTCAGCTCACTACAGGGATGATTGAGAGTAAACAGGTGGAAAACACACAATCACAAGTAACCCAGATTTAACGTTTGGCATATGGTGGTGCCAGCAATCCCCTACACACATGAGGTCTTTGAAATGGTTTAAAAGGGTTTCATATTCACTCTCTTTTCAACATTTATAACCACTATTAAAGATAGTTTTATCCTTATCCTCACTTTACAGAAGGCAAAGCTGATGATAAGAACAACAAATGATTTATCAAAGTGAAACCAAAGGAGGGTGGTAGAACACGTCAGAATTTAACTCAGCCTTGGAATTCAGGTTGTCTAATTCCAAGATAAATGCTTGTCTACTTGTCTACTTGAGAACTTGTCTACTTGGCATCTGATACAATGACAGGATATAAAAGCTGGTGTCTTAATAAATCCAATAAGGTCAGGTAAGTATTGCCAGTAATAGAGTTCAGGCAAAATACAGATGAAAATCATTCAGACCATTTCTTTCAATAACTGGATTGTATTATGGAAAAAACACTGTGATTCATATCAACAAAATTGCTGATAAAAGGCTCATTTTGTTCCTTTCTTGTTTTTTCCTGTTATATTTTCTTTTCATTGTTACTGTATATAAAATAGAGAAAATAACGAATGTCTGGATAATTTAGCTGAAGAAGGCTGAATGATATTCTGCTGGGAAAAGCAGTTCCGTTCACCTCTATATTTCTGCCTCTTTCTTATGCTTTGCTGCAGGATTCTTCCTTACCTTCTGGACAAGCTGATGCTATATTTATCAGGTGAGATTCTGAAAAGAACCGCAGTTAACATGTTTTTGACACCTTATAAGACTGTGTGAGATGTCGGCAGCATAAGCTTCCAGTGCTTTGATGTTTTGGGAATCCTGCATTTTCCATTCCGATTGAAATAATGGCCCAGCTCTCCTGCTTTATGTAAGAAGATTTAACGGTCAGGGACCTAGAACACCTGATTTCATGAAGTACATCTTTCATCTCTCTAGAAATGGTGCCTTGCCATCTCTGAAAGTCATAGGAACCTGAATCGTTCAGATCTTAAATTTGGACCTCTTTGGGGCAGAACATCCCAAGTGATAGAATGAACCTATGATAGAATGAACCTCGCTAAGCCTGCATTCATCCTATACACAGCAGAACGACTGGGTGAAAACACTGAAAGTATCTATTAAGCGCTGGTCTGGACACATTCTAGGAGGAAGTTCGTTCACTGGAGCTGATTTCCTCAGCCAGCTGCATTAATCACTAGGTTCTTGGCTGCTTTGCTCCGCATGCTTGCTGCCTAATATGTAAAAGAGTCAAGGGAAATCTCACCAGTTGCTTGACAAGCGGCTATAGTTTTTCATTTTTCATTACAGACTAAAAATCCCACTGAGCAATGGATTTTTTTTATCACTCAATGTCAAGTGAGTCAGAAGTATTATTTTCTAATGCACCTTTCCCTGCTTAACCATTAAGAGTGGCGAGGTGCAAAGTAACATGGAAACCTAGTGTATGCAAAGGGCAAAATGAGAAACTCACAAGCATATGGAGAGAGAAGAGCCTCAGCAGAAGTAAGGACTTTGCCTGCCTTCTTCTCTCCTTTCTTCCTTGGTGGCGGAGGAAAAATCATTCTCCCTCTACCCGTCTAGATTTTGGCTGAGTTCCCTCATGATAAAACATCATATCAGTAGGAGAAAAATGAATAGCGATTTAATTACATGCATACCTCTTGTTTATAAGAGAGTGACCACAGACAGCTGACTAACTCCTGAAACAGCCCAAGCACAATGTTAAATACCATCTGTAGCTAATGACAAAAGGTATATAGGAGGTGTGGGGGTGATGAGGGGGGAGAAGGTCTGTTAATGGGAAATTACCAGGCAAAGCACAAGGGTATGACTGCTGTGTAAACTGAAGTCCAAGACTTCTCCAGAGATAAGGTTTCATAGGGATTTAGTTGCCCTTTTCTCCCTGGTACTGAGAGGGTCATACCCTTGCAAAAGGAGATCTCCCTTATAAATGTAACTGTCTGATATAAAAGGGTAACTTATACTTGCTTTCCAGAGTGTCTCTCAAGCCAACTGTCTTTAAAAAACACCCAGCTTAAAATAATCCTTATGCCAAAGAGGCATATTTGGAGGCGACAAATCTGCCTCCCTTCACCTCCCTCAGCTGTCACTGTTTCTCTCCCTTCCATCCCTCTTTCCTTTCTCCTTCCTTCCCTCCTTTCCTTCTTTTTCTCTTCCTTCCTTCCTCTTCCTTATGTATTTTTCTTTCATTCATTCTTTTTTATGTTCTTTCAAAGCAACATAAAATGTCATAATTTACTCTAGAAGTCTGCCTTTAGCCATAAGACATATGGAAAGAAACTTGGATGATTCACTTGGAGGATTGGAGGATCCTTTGGGGTTCCGAAAGAATGTTATGATAATGTGACACTATTTTCATTCAACAATGTCTAGGATTACTTAACTATGTGTCAAACAGTGAATTAGATCCTAAGGAGTCAGTGGAAGCTCGGGCCCTAGAGGGAAATCAGAAGTTTAAGACAGTAACACACACTTTTTTCTTTTTTTAAGTGAGATCCCATTCTGATTCAAGACCTGAAAGAACCATTTGCTATTCTAGAGAACACAGGATACTCAAATATACAAAAAATGCTATTTTATGCTATTCGGCATTAGAAAACGAGGCCAGGATAATCAGATAGTCTAGTTGATGAAAAATTCTCTGAATGCCAAACAACATCAGTATCCTTCACCTAAACCAATATAAAGTCATAGTCTGACAAATGTAGGCCGAGCATATTTATACACAAAGTACTGACTATTCACTACACATGATACAAAGCTGAGTAAGCCCTAGACTCTTTCATCTGTGCACTTGTCATTTAAAAGAGGAAACATACACAAGTAACCACATTGCAAAAAATCAGCTTTGGTATATGTGGTATGACCAGAATAGAAGGCTACAGAGGATGAAAGGAGTGATTCTCTTAGGTCATGAGCCAGAGAGTATGTCACTCCGCTGCTTAGCTCTTTTTTGCCTCACTCAATAGAAACGTCAGAGTCCTTGCGATGAGCTTCAAGGTTCTGCGCATTTTGACTGCTAGCACATCTCTGACCTCATCTCCTCCTCCTCGTCCTCCTCCTAGCTCACACTAGCTCACCCTGTTCAGCTTGCTGGGGTTCAGAGTAAGCCTTCCCTAAAGGTGTCACTTTTGCATGAGGATTATTTTGAGCTAAAGCCAATTGAGACCATTTGGGTTCAAGAAGAATTACTGCCTTTCTCATTAACTACATAGAATATTTTAAATTGGGGATTTTTCCCAGGAAAGAGTTATTACCTGAGAAAAACCATATCTAAATGGCAGGGAAAACTTCTCATTACAAGCATCTGCTCTTCTTGTCCTCTTGTGAATGTTACCCCTTGGAAGCCCTAGACCTCCATCCGATTCCTTAGCTCAGGACGGCATGTATAGCTCATTTTACCTTTCTGTCTCTAACCTCTTATGTATGTGGAATCCCCATACATACAACATTTTCTTTTCTCTTGTTACTCTGTCTCATGTCAATTCAATTCTTAGACTGGACAAAAGAATCCAGAGCAATAAAGTTTTCTTCCTCTCCAACAAGTCACTGAGACAGCTTGCTGTTTCAGATAACCAAATGCAATCCCACACTGAGGCTCCAGAACTCTCTTTCCTCCAAATGCCATCATGGTCAACTTTCTCTTCTTCAAGACTTGACTTAAATCTCATCTTCAAAAGAAGGCCTACTGACTCCCTTATTTAAAATCAAAATTCTATCTCCAATTCATCCTTTTCAATGACTCTGCCTTACTCAAATGGCTTTGCTTAACGTTTTCTTTATTCTATTGTATTTATCATCTTCTGGTATACTGCAGAAGTTACTAGGGCATCCTGTGTCTTATTTCTTATCCATTTCTATCAACTAGAATGTAAACTTCTTATGGATAGAGATTTTTATGCTTCATTCTTTGATGCATGCCAAGCATCAGATCAATATCGGAAACATTGTAGGCACCTAATTAATATCTACTGATCACTGAGTTAATGAGTGATCAACTTTGGACAGTAAAAGCAGTGGAAGAAAATCAGTAGCGACTTAATGTCTGAGGTGGTATCTTGATGATACAGAGGACTTAGACAGGAAAAGATGATCTTCCTGAGTCATCTTTCCCACTTCAGATTATTATTCTTTCAGCCTGTGGTAAATAGTTCTCAAATACAGGTAAGTTCTTAAAACTTCTTTATGTAACCAGTACACTGGATAAGTATGACTCATAAGATGTGATCATGAAACAATTTTAGCCTCCCATTGTTCGGGGAATGTATTTAGTTGTTTCTTTTCTACGGAATGAAAACTCAGACAATCTTATGATTCTTTTGGTCGTTCAAAGGAGATGATCATCTTGAATCAAAATTACTATCAGTTTTTTACATAAAATATCATGTCCAACTTGATTTAATACTGGCATGGATCCTTTCCTCCAACAAAAAGATGCACTGTGGGGCAGTGAGGCAGGCAGGAAGTGGAAACTGACGGTATGTTAGTTCCTTTTTTAAAAAATATAAATTTACTTATTTTAATTGGAGGTTAATTACTTTACAATTTTGTATTGGTTTTGCCATACATCAACATGAATCTGCCACAGGTATATACGTGTTCCCCATCCTGAACCCCCCTCCCTCCTTCCTCCCCGTACCATCCCTCTGGGTTATCTCAGTGCACCAGCCCCAAGCATCCTGTGTCCTGCCACGAACCTAGACTGACGACTCATTTCATATATGATATTATACATGTTTCAACGACATTCTCCCAAATCATCCCACCCTCTCCCTCTCCCACAGAGTCCAAAAGGCTGTTCTATACATCTGTGTCTCTTTTGCTGTCTCACATACAGGGTTATCGTTACCAACTTTCTAAATTCCATATATATGTGTTAGTATACTGTACTGGTGTTTTTCTTTCTGGCTTACTTCACTCTGTATAATAGGCTCTAGTTTCTGATCATAGCAGAGTTAAACCCAGAAGGGCGGAGCAGAAGGGAAGAGAAGACAGGCCTCACTGTCCTGAGCTGCATCCACTAGGTTTCACAACCGTCTACAGCAGACCCTTTTCCTCACTAGAGCGTTCATGGGCTTTTAGGAATTTGCTCAATCACTGACAATCTCTCACCTGTGGTTCCCTAAACCCGTTCAAAAGAACTTCTGTTCTGGGTCCTCAATAACTCTCTCTACAACCCACACCATGCAGATTGCAGAAACTGACAGCTGCAGGCAAAACTTTATACAAGACGACTCCCAAAGACTGCCTGAGCGCCTAACCTACCGGTGGTTCCTGGACATTCAAGCATTCATCACTCCTTGCCACAAACAAAAGGCTTCCTTGCTCTAGCTGTTAGATTTGTTATCAAGTCATTTTTCCCCTGCTTTTCAAATTCTGAAAGAAGTCAACTATCTGCCCACACTGTCTGTCCCCCCAAAACTGTGGAAGATGCCTATTAAAAAATCAGGGTTGTCTCGGGGCTCCTCCTTCCCCAACTTTAGGTGAAGAAAAAACATCCCCAGCTTTCCCTGTGAGAGGTGGAGCTGAGATTCATATCATAGCGTTCCTCTCTACTCTCTCTCAACCTCCACTCAGTGAACCTTGTGTACTCTTGATAGTTTTTTGACCAGCTTAGGAGCTGAAAACCTTGCTTACGGCCAGTTCCTGCTTGCTCTGCAGGGTGGTCTGTCTCACTGCTTATTTCAGTACCTGAAAGTTTCTGAAGAAACGCATTACTAGAGCTGAGCATTAAGAACAACCTGCTAAGACCAAGGGGATATTAAAATATTGAATGTGTAACATGACATGGAGTGGCCCACATGTAAGGAAACGGCACATGGGGCCCTGGGGAACTGAGAACGCTGCTTTTTAAAAAGGGTAAAAAGTAGTGTGAAAGATACTCTGATTAATCCTGGATGACTGGCAGGATGATAACATAGTTGCTATGGGACTTCGGAAGAAGATGATAACACTTAGTCTAGTTTGGACATGTTAATTTAATATGAAAAGTGAGACAGTCTATTCAGATTTTTAGAAGGAAGATTGAGGGCAACTTGAGGGTATCCTCTATGATAGATTTGGATGGAGAATTGTGACAATTTGTGACAAAACCCAGAGCAACATATAATTGTAATACTATAGTTTACAATAATTGCAAAACTATATGAAATGTACATTTATTTTTTAAAAGACAAGTTCACACACAAAAAAAACAGTAAAAGACATATGAGAAAGTGTTTCACTACAAGAGCAGAGTCTGACTCAGTAAGTTCATATTATCCTTAAAATAACAGAAGAAAGAAAAATCGGTGAAACATTGCCCCTATGAAATAGAAACAGATGACAAAGATGAGGAAAAGCTGTTGATAAATAGCACATTTATTGAATTTAAAAAACAAACACTTTAATCTGAGTAATCATAGCAGAGTTAAACCCAGAAGGGCGGAGCAGAAGGGAAGAGAAGACAGGCCTCACTGTCCTGAGCTGCATCCACTAGGTTTCACAACCGTCTACAGCAGACCCTTTTCCTCACTAGAGCGTTCATGGGCTTTTAGGAATTTGCTCAATCACTGACAATCTCTCACCTGTGGTTCCCTAAACCCGTTCAAAAGAACTTCTGTTCTGGGTCCTCAATAACTCTCTCTACAACCCACACCATGCAGATTGCAGAAACTGACAGCTGCAGGCAAAACTTTATACAAGACGACTCCCAAAGACTGCCTGAGCGCCTAACCTACCGGTGGTTCCTGGACATTCAAGCATTCATCACTCCTTGCCACAACCAAAAGGCTTCCTTGCTCTAGCTGTTAGATTTGTTATCAAGTCATTTTTCCCCTGCTTTTCAAATTCTGAAAGAAGTCAACTATCTGCCCACACTGTCTGTCCCCCCAAAACTGTGGAAGATGCCTATTAAAAAATCAGGGTTGTCTCGGGGCTCCTCCTTCCCCAACTTTAGGTGAAGAAAAAACATCCCCAGCTTTCCCTGTGAGAGGTGGAGCTGAGATTCATATCATAGCGTTCCTCTCTACTCTCTCTCAACCTCCACTCAGTGAACCTTGTGTACTCTTGATAGTTTTTTGACCAGCTTAGGAGCTGAAAACCTTGCTTACGGCCAGTTCCTGCTTGCTCTGCAGGGTGGTCTGTCTCACTGCTTATTTCAGTACCTGAAAGTTTCTGAAGAAACGCATTACTAGAGCTGAGCATTAAGAACAACCTGCTAAGACCAAGGGGATATTAAAATATTGAATGTGTAACATGACATGGAGTGGCCCACATGTAAGGAAACGGCACATGGGGCCCTGGGGAACTGAGAACGCTGCTTTTTAAAAAGGGTAAAAAGTAGTGTGAAAGATACTCTGATTAATCCTGGATGACTGGCGGATGATAACATAGTTGCTATGGGACTTCGGAAGAAGATGATAACACTTAGTCTAGTTTGGACATGTTAATTTAATATGAAAAGTGAGACAGTCTATTCAGATTTTTAGAAGGAAGATTGAGGGCAACTTGAGGGTATCCTCTATGATAGATTTGGATGGAGAATTGTGACAATTTGTGACAAAACCCAGAGCAACATATAATTGTAATACTATAGTTTACAATAATTGCAAAACTATATGAAATGTACATTTATTTTTTAAAAGACAAGTTCACACACAAAAAAAACAGTAAAAGACATATGAGAAAGTGTTTCACTACAAGAGCAGAGTCTGACTCAGTAAGTTCATATTATCCTTAAAATAACAGAAGAAAGAAAAATCGGTGAAACATTGCCCCTATGAAATAGAAACAGATGACAAAGATGAGGAAAAGCTGTTGATAAATAGCACATTTATTGAATTTAAAAAACAAACACTTTAATCTGAGTCAATAATTAGCAAACCTGACATTGCAGAAAATTGAATTACTGATGCACAGGGCAGGACCGAGAATAAACTGAGGAACTGAGCGTAAAAGGGCAGAGAGGGTACATAGAGAGAAAATGAGAAAAATGGCAGGGCAGATGCAAATGCAGCCTCTGTAAGAAAGATTTCCAAAGAGAAAGCAGAATAAGTAGACTAAACAATAATCAAAGACAAATTCCAAAAAAACATTATCCAGCTTCTAAAAATCTACGTTTTGAGATTGAAAGACTAGTCATGTTCCAACCAAATGAATAACAAAAACAACACACACACACACACGTATACAATAATCTGATGACACTGGCAAACTCTAAGCATAAAGAATGCTTCAAACACAGTAAATGCAATAAACAAGATGGCCCAGTGCTCCTTTCAAAAACCAAATACCAAATCACGAGGGGACAATACTCCTAGAGGCTGAAGGCAAAGACTAAGACCCATGATTTCCACATTCTGTCTAGCTGCTCTTCAAATGTGAAGATAATGCCTGTATAGAGTGTCATAAAATAAACAAAAATTTTTAAAAAGTTTCTTTTAAAAGATTCATAGGTGATTGATGAATGTAACAAGCAAGTAGGAGGATGGCAAACTGTGGAAGAAAAGTCTGGTGATGGATATTGAACAGAATTAAACATGCATAAAAAATGTAGAAACAGTTAAAAATGTGGCAAATGTGTTTGTAAAATATTAGGCTTGCACAGTTTTTATTTAAAGAGATTTTAAACATTTTTAAAGATGAATATGTCACGTAAAACCAGGCACAGTTTGATAATAACAGAAGTTTAAATATTTAAATATTCCAAGACACTAAAGGTTCTTCATTCAACATGGAAAATAAGACAGAGAGAGAAAGTACGAGGATGGCAAACTGTGGAAGAAAAGTCTGGTGATGGATATTGAACAGAATTAAACATGCATAAAAAATGTAGAAACAGTTAAAAATGTGGCAAATGTGTTTGTAAAATATTAGGCTTGCACAGTTTTTATTTAAAGAGATTTTAAACATTTTTAAAGATGAATATGTCACGTAAAACCAGGCACAGTTTGATAATAACAGAAGTTTAAATATTTAAATATTCCAAGACACTAAAGGTTCTTCATTCAACATGGAAAATAAGACAGAGAGAGAGAGAGGGCAAATTATTTTAAAATTTTGATTAAAAATAAGATACCAATTTCAAAAATAGGTACATAATATAAAAAACAATGGAGTCTTCACAAAACAAAAATATATAAAAAGAAGCAAAAGTACAAAATGTAAAACACGGAGAGGATATAAATTTTAAATAACAACTATAACAGAGTATTTTATTACATGCTCTGCTTTCTGTTTGTGTGGCTTATCTCATTTAGCCCTTAAAATTGCCATATGAAATACACACTGCTGTTACTTCACCATAACAGGTGGAAAAGTAAAGTCTGAGGAAGTGAGGTAACATGCTCGAGGTCAAGCAGCTAGTAGACGGTGACGCCAGGATTAGAAGCAGATGGTCCCTGTCAGCGTTTACCCTTAACCTTCAAACTATGCTGCCTGCAGCCTATACACACGCACATATGTGAACAAAACGGGCACATTTATACCAAACACATTCATACACAATCATGCATACATTTATGAACACACACATTCATAAATACATATGTTCACACAGACACACATACTCATATGCATGTAAGCACATATATATGTGTACATGCATATCAAAATAAAATTAATTAAATATCATAGGTTTAAAACAGTGAAATTTATTTAAATTTCTCTATAAAAAGGCAGAATTCTAAGATAAAACAGAAGAGTAAAATTTAATCCTAAACTTGGCTAAATCCAGAAACCTACATATAACTTAATCATTCTTCCTTGCCTCCAATTTCAACAGAAGAGGTGTTACAACGTCTGTCTGAAGACAGTGCTCACCTGCCTTTTCTTCTTTTGCAATGACTTGTTTTCTACATCATACATTTATTTCCTTCTCCTGAATCCTTTTCACTAGTTACACATTTTCTAGTTTTCCATTTTAAGAACAAACCTCCCTAATTCAATCCTGCTTCCCCTTTTAATTTGCTCAATACCACTCTCCTCTCTTCACAGCCAACCTTTGCCTTCAAATATTTCATCTCCTATTGACCATTCAATCCTAGACCTTCTCCTCCAAACTCCTCTGGCCAAGGCCGCTATGCTGCTCATGTCTTAAAAATCCAGCTACACTCCTTTGGATAGCCTAAACATTTCACTCCTTGTCATTATTCTTAAAAACAATATTACTTGATATTTCAAAAATAAATGTAGTATGAGTAGAATTAAAACAAAACAAAGAAATCATATGCTGTTTGTTTCAAACCATACATTCTCCACTTGTTCTCTGGGCATTCTCTTAGCCCTAGGAATCTCCCAACTGGACTTGCCAGCTTGAGTTTCCTTGCCTTAAATCCTTAAATGCTGCCACTTTCTGAGATTTTTGTCTTAGGGCCTCTGTTCTATGCACCTTTCCTTGGATGTGCTTATCCATCTAACCACAAGGCTCCAGTGAATGCTGCTGCTACTGCTGCTAAGTCGCTTCAGCCGTGTTCGACTCTGTGTGACCCCATAGATGGCAGCCCACCAGGCTCCTCTATCCCTGGGATTCTCCAGGCAAGAACACTGGAGTGGGTTGCCATTTCCCTCTCCAGTGCATGAAAGTGAAAAGTGAAAGTGAAGTCACTCAGTCGTGTCCGACTCTTTGCGATTCCATGGACTGCAGCTCACCAGGCTCCTCCATCCATGGGATTTTCCAGGCAAAAGTACTGGAGTGGGCTGCCATTGCCTTCTACGCCAGTGAATGTTTATGACTCTCAAATTTTGGTCTCCTGCTTAGGTCTCTTGCCTAAGCTCCTAGACACATATATTCAACCACTAATAAAACCTTCTTTTAGATAAAATTCTCCCTCCTAAATATCTCTCAAATGTTTCAATTTTCTCCACTTCCAAAGCTACTACCTAGCTAAGGGCTTAATTACTTCTAGATAATCTGAATAACCTCTTATAGTTTTCCTAGCACCTGAACTTGTATTTCCCCAAGCCTTCTCCACAATGCAACCAGAATTATCTTTTCTGAAGTGCCCCTTCCATCTTTTCATTCCGTTGAATAAAGGCTTTGATTCATGGGGTTTTTCTCTTTGTCTTTAGAATAAAACTCAACTTTCTTCACACAGTTGAGAGGGTAATCAAGAATTGTGTGGTACTTACTTTTCTATTCCTTACCTGTTGCTCTGATTCTTCCCCTTGTCCCCATGCTAGAAACTTTTTCCTACTCTCCCAATGCTAGTTCAGAGACACAGTGTATATGTTCAAAATGCACATAATTTCCCCATTACTATGCTTATCAATTGTACTATAATCATCTTATTTATGTCATCCACTAGACTATAAACCCTCTGAAGGCACGCACTGGGCCTATCTCATACACCATTATAGCATTAGTGTAATATACAACATTGACACAAAAAAAATTACTTGAGGGAATTAATGAATGAGTGGGTGAAAGGAAATAATAGAAAATGGTATGTAAACAGAATTAAAATTGTGGGCATATCTATATAAGCAAACAGAATTTTAAAACAACTGGAGTACCAGTATTAATAATAGACAATGCAAAATTTAAGATTCAAAGGCACAAAGTCACATTTTATAAATGAAGGCAATAATATAAATGAAGGCCATAGGGATGAATATTTTTCCCATAATAAATGGCAACAAGGCATAAAACAGCATCTGTAGTAATTCAAGGGTAACTGATGGATACAGCACACCACTGGCAGATTTATATACATTATTATTTATAATATTAAATAAAAATGAGCAAAGTGTCAACATGTACTTGGCAGCATTGAGCTTATATATTTTTATCTTTAAAAAACTAAAAATATTTATAACCATGGAAACATCTTTTAAAATAGATCAGAGGAGAGATTACAAAGAAAACCAAAATAATTTACAATAACCTTATCTTGTTACATTTTTACATTATGTGTTACATTAATGACTTTATGCATATTGCAAATTTTTTTATAGAAAGTAGATACTATCTCTATCAACAAAGAAATTAAATTTTAAAAATTTTGGACAAAAAGGCTAAAAGAAAGAAGCATCCAGAATGGCTAAGTCAGATAATGACATAAAGATGATTAGGAGATCACTGTGAATTTTGAGACAGAATGCTAGGAAAGATGTCAGATCACACAGTAGTCTGGCACGGTGAGAGGAAAAGGAAGCGCCAAGCTAAAGTTCTTCTTGCAACAAGTTTGGTAACTAAAGAAAGGACTGGAAAGCCGTCTGAAAGCAGCTGAGGTTGAGGGCCGAATCTTACTGAGGGTGAAGAGACATGAATTTGTTACTACAGGCAAAGAGAAGGTGGTCATTATTGAAGGAATGCCTGGGGATGGAGAAATGGATAGCAGTTGCTGAAAGTTTTAAGGACGTGGCCTAAGACAAATCACGTGTATGCTTGCAGACTGTAGCACGAACAAGGGAGGGAGGCTTGTTTGAAGCAAGGAAACAACACTAAGATTATACGTAAGAGAAAGAAAACATTGCCAGCCATACCAGGAAACAAAATAAAATGCCCCAGTCATCAGCGATCCCAGCCTCCTGATGGTGAGCCCTAAGGGAACTCAGAAGGAAACAAAAGATACCTGCCATCTAGCAGTCATTAGACTGCAGCCGGACCCAAGGGAGCAGCCTGAGAAAACTCAGGATGTGAAAATGCAGGACACACAGACCCCAAGTAGCTGACCTGCACATCACTGAGCCCCCGACTCTTCCATTTTCCCATACAAAGAAAAGCATAAATTCCTTAACTTGAGATATCTAGCTTTCTTCAATTAACAATAATCTATACCTTCCAACCACCTGCGCTTTATTCAAAACTATATCCTAGCTCCCCCCTCACCTCCTTGGAACAGTTTTCTGTGGCTTACTGGAGATGCTGCCTTCCAGACCTGACGTCCTAAGAATGTCCACCAAATAAACCGTAACTCTGAACTTTTACGTTATGCATGTTTTCCAGTCAACACATACATGGAGACTGTTTTGAACTGAAGAAAGTAGAATCTGATCAGTCAAATCATCTCAATCTTCTGAATAAGCTGGGAGACAAGGCATAGGGTAAACATAAGTGCTAGGGGAAGAACAGGGGAAGCAGAAGTGGAGTTAAAGAGCAAGTCTCTTTAAAATGCGATATAGAGTAAGATTTATTAAATTGTGTTTGCTTTTCCCTTACATTTATATAATTCTAGAATTAATAACATCATCTGTGTCTACTTATTTCTCAAAGTAATCCAACTACTTAACTCATCACATTTCTGAACTTTCTACATCCAATTACAACCTTTGTCTGATAGGTTTCATTTTATCTGACTTCTCAGCAGCATGTGATATTGGTAAACACCTTCCCCTCCTTTTTCAAACAGATGCTTAGTTTTTCTGTCTTGATTATTTTCTCTTGATACTCCTAAATAGGTATCCAGGCAGATAAAGGAGACTAGAAGTCTAGAATTATGGTGCTAAGAAGAGAGTTAAGTATGTAAGGACCATAAACTACAACTCAAAAGGGGATTTTGAAATTATACTTCTTGGTATATAGATGTAATTAAAATATATGGGCATGGCTGAGATGGAAAAAAGATATGGTAGTCTCTGAATAGAAGGAAGATATTCTCAAGGATTTTAGAAGTGTTAGCAAGATGCTTTGTCAGTTAAGTTGGTGCTGGCTAAGCTGTTTTTACAACCCCCCTCCCAAATACACTCATTCAAATAAGTATTCTGCTCCCTAAAGTTACAGGTGAGTACTGGTGGGAACTTAACCCTAAAAATAATACAGAAATTCAGGTTCCCTCTGTTTTATTCCTCTACCATCCCTGAGGCTGTTTTCCTTTTCCAAGTAGTCCAAACTCTCTCTCTCCATAGGGTTCACGAATCAGTTTGCAAGAAGCAAAAGAGAAGCTTACGGCAGCTGGTCTGGAAGTGGTGCAGCTCCTGTTCTCATAGCCCGTTGCCCAGATGCAAGAACAGCTGAAATATAATATCTCTGGCTGGCTGACTCTGTTCCAGTAAACTTAATGGGGCTCTTTATTAAAAAGAAGAAATAAAGACTGCATATTGGGAGTCTGCATAATTGGGAGACAATTAGCAGTCTCGGATACAAAGTCAGAAACAAGATAGAATAAAGGACTGTGAAACAAACGTTGAAATCAGTGTGGAAAGGAGAATTAAAATGTTCTCTGGGAAGTAGGTAAGTAACTTCAAAGTAGCAAAGAAAGTGATATAGAGAGAGAGTGCATACATTTTAGGTTCTCCCTTGAGAATATTGAACTATTTCATTGAAAATGTGAAATTTAGTGATTTTGAGAAGAGAAACTTGAGCCAGTAGTACCTGTGGAGAGTAATGACATGTAATTACACAGTCATGGAAGAATGTGGACCCCAAGTTTGAGAAGGAAGGCATTAGCACAGAGGAAATTAGACGTTAACAGGAAAAACTTAGTACAAAGAAATGCTAGTTCTAGAGATTAAGTAAAACTGAGAAAATGAGAAGGAAAACATATCGACTTGTAGCACTTTTGTTAATATCCAGTGTCAAGTATAAATTGGCACTTGGCGTCTACCTCTACAAGGGTTAAACCACGTTCTGCCGCAACTGCTGACTCTTCCAACACACTCTGAAAAGGTATCAGGGTGGAGAGCAAAAATGAGGCACTCCATGCTCTGGGAAAACTGGCAGAACAGATCTTCAGGTAGTTAGGTATTTTCAAGAGCCGATTTTATGAACCTAATTCTTGTATTTCCTCATATCTAGAAAAGCACTAAAATCCATCCGAGTGATGACTACTCATGTGACTAGCAGAAACTTTCTGAAAAACATATATATATATATACACATAGATATATATGTTTCTGATTGCATGTACTGTCCCTCCACTAAAGTCACATGTATACTGACCATCCCCCCACCTCTTTGGGGCAGTCTCTCAGAGCTGATTGAGATGATGTCTCCTGTCTTATAGTCCTCCTTTTGCCATAAATAAAATGTAACTCACAACTTTCACCTTGTGCATATTTTTTTAAGCCCACACCAAGATAAGAGAAATGTGGAGAGATCAGAGTATGTTAACAAAAAGGTAACTGAAGAAACATCTTCTGTCTTATACATGGTTTCTCATCTTTCTTTTTATCTCCTTTTTTAACAGTTCTTTGTAAAGTATTATAGTAAGGAAACAACTCCTATTGAATTTTGAGTATCACATATTTCAATTATATGTGATATAAAAATAACAAACTGAGCAAAATATTATTTATGGGCAGGATCTGCTTAACCCGGACTCTTGGTACACAAAATGCACCTTCGAGACTGTCATCTCCCAACCGCTATTTCATTTTGATGGTTGCAGCACTCTCCTTCTGTGTTCGGGGTCCAGTGTGGAGGCCAGCTGGGGCACATACACTGACTGCTGGTCCACGTAATTTGCTCCAGTCATGTCATTGCTTCTGGTGTTGGCTTTTATTCTGCTGGTAACAATGATGATGGAAAGATTTGCCCGTCTGCAACGGGTAACACGATTTCATTCGGGCTTTAAAGTGTTAAGCATGATGGCAGAGTGGAAAACTGATGGAAAGGGAGTCAAACTAAAAACCAGGGGTGGCACTTTAGAAATTCACAGAATTAAACCAAAAGAAAGAAGGTGCAAAAGGCATTACTCTGTCTTGTGGGCTGGTAAAGCATCATTATGAGCACAGCTTACGCGTGTACAAAATACAACTTAGCTGACAGATAATAAAGAATATACTTTGTTCCATAATGGATTTGGAAGCAGTCAGAATCATTAAATATCATGGCCAATGCCACGAAAATATTTCCTAGTTGGTAATATTTTCTATAAGTTCCCAGATTTTTTTTTTTACGTGCCTGCAAGTTTGGTTAACTTTTCCTACAACCGAAAGGAAGCATGGCAACAGCAATATACGGATGGGCACGTATTCTGCTGGTCTTATTTCTGTTAGGAGAGCTCCAGTGCTGCGCTTTTAGAAATGCAGTCCTTTGGTATGTCTCAACAAATTTTGCCTCAGAACTCTTGAAAAACTTATTTCTGCTCTTCAGGACCTCTTGGCTATATACTAATAGATTTTCAATCCACTGAGAAGCAAACCCTTACAGACACTTTTCAGACTTTCAAAGGTCTGATTAAATGTGCCTTTACATCAAAAATCAATCTTTTTTAAGGCAAGCAAGGGATTTGCTCTGCAGAGCACAGACTTAACATGTTAGACAGGCTCTCCTAGACTTTTAAAATATCCATCCTTTGCCCTTGTAAGAAGTCACTCTTCTGTGGCTACTTATAAAAGCAGATTTTCAAAGGTCCCAGACCTCAATTCATATCACATTGGCTTCATCATATGCTCTTATTTATAAAGGCTATATTCGTGAATTACGAAAAAGTTACATGCTAGAAATGTCACAATCGGTAATTAGCAGATGTACCTTTTTGATACATTGGTTGGTTAGCTAAACAATGCATAATCTTTCCTCTTTACAAACTTCCAAGCCACATATAGGAAATACATTTTCAAGGAGTTATACCATTTCCATAGAGTAAATAATATTTTGCTCTCTAGAACTGTCATAATCGTAAAACAAAATACTAGAGTTGAATTTAGCTAGCCTTTATTGAATTATTTATACATGAAACATAGATAATTGATTTTATTTAGTCTTTTAAAATAACTTTCATGGTTTCTTATACTTGTATGTAAGCTCCTTGGGGATAGGGATCCCATATTATATTTTCCTTACCTTCTCCATCACATTCAGACATTAATAGATAATCCTCAATAAATATAAACAAGGCTTTAATACTAGAACAAGTCCAATAGCAATTTATTTTTACTTTGTGAGGTGCACCATTCAGCTCAATAAACAGAAGAGTGGACGGCGATTAATAGCTCCCATTGTGATTTATTTGACATGATTATGTCATTCACAGATCTTTGTTATGGCTGAAGCAAAATATTGAAGCAGTCAAGGAAGCCTCTTCACCAACTGTCTCAAATGTCACACTGCCCTCTTACGGGTCTTGTCGTGTCGTCTGTTTCACCGGCTTCAGCTGTATCCGTGTGTTATTTCCCAGGCTTTCACTGCACCACTTCTTTATTAAACAGCAAGTCTCTATGCAGTTTCCCACTATGTCTTTCTGACGTTCCAAAGGTTAATTATTTTGTTAATTTGCAAACAAGTCACACAAAAGGGAACTTAAAATAATGAAAGACGTCTCTGCACGTGATCACAGATTTCTTGCAGAGGCTGGGACAACACATGCCAAAGGAAGGCTGATCATTTACCAACTTGCCAGAATTAGGTCCTAAAAACTCAACAGGATACTCAACAGGAACACTGAGTAAAAATCCAGGAGAAAATGATAGTGATTCACATTTCTAACACCACGAACCGCAGCAACTCAGACTCAACCAAAATCAAGCATGACATCTTATCTCAAATCTTCTATACTCTCCAGATTGGTGATCATACTTACATCTTGTTGTCAATGCCATCAACATAATTTCTTTTGCATTCTCACAGTCCACATTTAGTCAGCAGGTACTACTGATTCTGTCTTGATATCATGCAAATCGCTACTTCTTTCTACCCCCAGGCCCGCCGCCATATGTTGTAACTACTGTTATCCTTTTCCTAGGGCACCAACCAAAAGACCTCTTGATTCATTTCCCTATCTCTAGACTTGCAACATCAGAGAAGGCCATGGCACCCCACTCCAGTGTTCTTGCCTAGAGAATCCCAGGGACAGGGGAGCCTGGTGGGCTGCCATCTATGGGGTCGCAGAGAGTCAGACACAACTGAAGCGACTTAGCAACAGCAGCCGCAGACTTGCATCTTAACTCCATTCACTGCACTGCCTCCGCCATTCACTTTCCAAACTGAACTACGATCAAGTTCGTAGTTGAATTTTTTGATTAAATGCTTCCCTAAATCCCCCATAACCTCTAAGATAAGAATCCAAATTTCCTAGAAGGATAGTCACACCCCTTTCAATCTAGGTTATGGTCCTATCCACTCTCATCTCTCACTTGCTGACCTGCTTACATTGTCTGTTCCAGTAATCTTCCAGTTTCACCATCTGCTTTCTCAACCACGTTGCTGCACGTGGCGACCTTCACTGTACTCCCACGCCATGTCCGTTACCTAGATAGAAAGTGTCCACCTAAAAAAAAAGAACTCCCAGCTTTCGTGTTTCATTGTGTTTCTCCTCCTCCAGGCTTTGTGCTATCTAAAGAACATTTTGTTGCTATACTTTATCTTTGATTGAAATAGATTATGGAAGCTTAAATTCCAAAGATGACTAGCTGTTGTCTTTACACGATAAACAAAATGGTGTTGAAATTTGTACGTCTCAAGAAGAAACAAAAATGTAAGTTCTGCTACTTGGAAGTGTCAAGGGGAAGGAAAACTGAAACGTCTCAATGTCCTGTGTCAACTGATACATCAATCAAGCATAAGTTTCAAACTGGGAACAGTGGAAGAGAATAATAAAAAGTTAAAACAGATGTATTAGTTCCCTATCGCTGTTGTAGCAAATCACCACAAATTTAATAGCTTAAAGCAGTGCAAATGAATTATCTTATATTTCTGGAAATCAGAAGTGTAAAAGTGTGTCTTATAGGGCTAAATAAAGGTGTCGGCAGGGTGAGTTTCCTTTCTGGAGGCTTTGGAAAGATTCTGCTTTCTCACCTTTTCCACTTTCTTGAGGCCACCTGTATTCCTTGGCTCAAGTTCTCCTCCCACCTTCAAAGCCAATAATGGCCAGTCAAGTCTTGTTTACATGGAAACACCTTGACACTCACTCTTCTCTCTCCCTCTGCCACATTTTGAAGACCCTTCTAATGACACTGGCCATGGAATAACCGAGGATAATCTCCTTATTTTTAGTTCAGTTGATTAGCGACTGTAACTCTATGATCTTAATTTCCCTTTGTCATGTAATCTAACTCATTCATAGTTTCCTGGAATTAGGAGGTAGATTCCTGGGTGAGGGGGTGGGGACACTATTCTAGCTATCACAACAGATAATATCATAAGAGTGCACATCTTTCTTCAAAAGAATTTTCTCTATCTTTGTATATTAATATGTGATTAACGGGAGATTCTGTAGCTAGAAACACCCGATTCTCCCATTTAGCTGGAAAGTTATCAAATTCCATATATGGAGTCTTTTTACTTTTGAAATCTTGGGATATTAGAGCTTTCATCTGGTAGATTTATGGGGATATACATGATTTTAAAAACACAGCCTCCCATCCAAATACTAACCAGGCCCGACCCTGCTTAGCTTCCAAGGTGGTAATGATAACCCTGTATGTGAGACAGCAAAAGAGACACAGATGTATAGAGCAGACTTTTGGCCTCTGAGGGAGAGGGAGAGGGTGGGATGATTTGGGAGAATGGCATTGAAACATGTATACTATCATGTAAGAAACAAACCGCCAGTCTAGGTTTGATGCAGGATACAAGATGCTTGGAGCTGGTGCATTGGGATGACCCAGAGGAATGGTGTGGGGAGGGAGGAGGGAAGGGGCTTTGGGATGGGGACATGTGTACACCCATGGCAGATTCATGTTGATGTATGGCAAAACCAATACAATATTGTAAATTAATTAGCCTCCAATTAAAATAAATAAATTTAAATTAAAAATAAAAATAAATAAATAAGATAAATGAAAATAAAAACATAGCCTCTTCTCACAATCACTATTTTGCAAAATGGAATAATAATGGAGTTATTTTGAGAACTAAATGATTCAAACTATGTAAAGTGTAAAACACATACGGTGGCCAAGGTTCACAGCATGATGGAAGAGCTCAGTAAATGATGAGTATTTTATGTCTTAGTGAGTGGTAATGGTTATTATTATGAAGCTAGATGAAAAGTTATTCTTTTTAAACCTACCAAGAGTTTGAGCTAGATGCCTTGGGAAGATACCAGAATTATTTCTAAGCAGCAAACTACTCTTACTCAGCTCCTAGCTAGTTTCTTTCAGAATTATGAAAGCCAAGACCTTATGGATGTGACCTAGGAGGACAGTAGAGTGCTCTGCAGAATAAAAAAACATATCTGGAAGTTTCCTCTAGGCAGCTGGAACAGGAGGTGCAGAGGTCAGAGCAGAGGCTGGGCATCACACAAAGAGCAGCGGTCAGATAAGAATATTGGCCAAAGACAGGTTCTTCAACTCAGAGAAAGCTAAAAAAAAAAAAAAAAAGGGAAGAAAGAAAAGGAAACTTCTAACAACCCTGACTGTCACAGTCGTAAGTTGTTCTTTCTTTAGTAATGTGCAATGAATGGCCTTATTACTTCCCACATTTCAGCAGAGGGCAGTCCCATCAGCAGTCTTGGTTAGTGGTGCCACGAGGGGTGATACAAAAGGGGCCCGTGTTCAGTCTGCAGCAAAGCAGCCTGAGCCGCAGTGTGCACCAGACAACACGGGAAGCCAGGGCCATGTGGGGAATGGCTCATCAGGGACATTAGAGAAACCTCTTTCTTTCCAAATACGCCAGAGGGAGGAGAACATTTCTTATCTTCTTTTTTGAGGAGAAGGAAAGCAGAGAGAGTTCATTTCTGACTGGACATATTTTGTTGTTGTTGTTGCAGAGATTAGAGCTACCCTGGTATCAGGTATTTGTGAATTAGTCATGTGATGGTGGTGATGACAGTTTTGTCATCATTATGATTTACAAATGATCTACATTATTTTGGCATTAAGAAATACTGGCAAATTATTTTCAGAAGTACCATAAGGAATATTTTAAAAACCTCAGAGGCACAAAAGAAATACAAGGAGAATGAAAGTGTCATATCGTAATTTCCTAAAAAGAAAATACTTTAATATGTCTAATAAATATCCTAGTATATAAAGAGGTCAGCAATGCAAATTTTTGCAAAAAAAAATCCAAAATGTGCTTCTTAAATGATGATTTGTACTTTGAGTATATATACTAGGTCACGGGGAACTTGAATGGATTCACTGTACAAAAGATGTCAGATGGAGTATTTTTTTTTCTATTTTAAAAGTATTTCTAAGCTTTTCAAGGCAACTCAGAAGCTGCCATTTTTGCCTCAAAGATGTAGATACAGTTTCTTCCAGAACACAAATAATGATATTGTCTTTGGTGATATTACAGTACTCTCTTTAGGGTACTAAGTTACAAACACAGAGTATAACACATTCTCTAGAAGTTTAAAAGATTTAACATATAATCTAAAAATACCCAATGTAAATAAGATGTCATATTTCCCAGCCTATGTGAATACATCTCAATTGTTATGGTAAAAATGTTTCAGCCTCTGTAAGGTCCATTTCTACTATAAATGTAGAACATAACGGATAACATTTTAAATCATATTTACAGCTGCCAAATATTTAAGAAGGTCGTTTGCACACTCCTAGTTAAACCAAAACAGTGATTATGGAAGGAATGTGTAGCCGCATGTGCTCAGGAGAGACTCAGAGAGCCCGATCACTCCTGCTTTCCAGTCCCCATGACCCCGTGCGGCTCCTCCCACTGAGTGTGATGGGCTTGTCCAATAGCGTGTGGTAATGGGATGAGATGTCACTGCCATGATGACTGTATCACAAGATAAGAGTATGATGTTGGTCCAGCTAAGCCTCTCTCTCCCCTGCTGGTTTTGATGTTGCAGATGGCCATGTTGGGGAAATGCACGTCAGGTTACTAATGGTAGTCTCAAAGTGACAGCCAGCAAAAATGGAAGCCATTAGTCTAACAATTCCCAAAAAGCAGACGCTGCCAATAACCACCTGAGTTTGAGGCAGATGTGTGCCGTACCAAGCTTTTAGATGAGAGTCCAGTTTTGCCTGATGTTTTGACTGCAGCCCCACAGAGGACCAAGTCAGCTATGGCTGGACCTCTAACCCACAGAAAACGTGAGCTGAGACACAGAAGCTGCCTAAACGTCCACCATATGGAGGAATGCATAAAGAAGATGTGGGAAATGTTTACAATGGACTATTAGTCAGCCATTAAAAAGGATGGAATAATGCCATTTGTAGCAACATGAGTGGACCTAGAGACTGTCATACTGAGTGAAGTCAGACAGAGAAGGAGAAAAAGTATATGATATCCCTTATAAGGGGAATCTAAAAAGAAACAATACAAATAAACTAACTTACAAAATAGGAACAAACTCACAGACTTAGAAAATGAACTTATGCTTCCCAGGGGGAAGGATGAGGGGGAAGGACAGAGCTTGGAATGGACATGTGCATACTGCTATATATAAAAAGGATAACCAACAATATCCTAATGCATAGCACATGGAACTCAGTATTATGTAGTAGCCTAGATAGGAGGGGTGGAGAAGGCAATGGCACCCCACTCCACTACGCCTGCCTGGCAAATCCCATGGACGGAGGAGCCTGGTGGGCTGCAGTCCATAGGGTCTCGAAGAGTCGGACACGACTGAGTGACTTCACTTTCACTTTTCACTTTCATGCATTGGAGAAGGAAATGGCAGCCTACTCCAGTGTTCTTGCCTGGAGAATCCCAGGGACAGGGGAGCCTGGTGGGCTGCTGTTTATGGGGTCACACAGAGTCGGACATGACTGAAATGACTTAGCAGATAGGAGGGGAGTCTGGGCAAGAATGAATACATGTATATGTATGGCTGAGTCCCTTTGCTCTTCACCTGAAACCATCACAACATTTTTAATCAGCTTTACCCCAATATAAAATAAAAAAGTTTACAAAAGAAGAAAAAAAGTGAGCTGATAAATGTGAATATTTAAACTTTTTATGTTGAGATAAGTATAGATTCCCTTATAGTTGTATGAAGTTCTATTGAGAGATACTCTGTATTCTTGGCCCAGTAGTTCCTGGAAACATTTCTGCAAAGCTCTACTATAGTACCTCAGTCAGAAAAGTGAAATGGCATAGTAAAGGTACCAAAACTGTCCAGACCCAGAGAAACCTCATGCTTCCCTATTGTAGCCACAATCATTTCCCTTCCCCTTTCACTCCCTACTGGACTCTTGACAACCATTCATATGTTTTCCATTTGTATAATTTTATCATTTAAAAACATTATATAAATGGAATCACACAGTATGTAAACATTTTGGACTGTATTTTTATTCACTCAGGTTGTGTTATGTCTCCACTTCATGGTATGAAAGTACCACAATTTGTTTAACCACTCTTCTTCAAGGACATCTAGATTTTTTTCCAGTTTGGGGCTGTAAGTATTCTGCACAACCTTCACTGGATATAAGTTTTCATTTTTCTGGGATAGATGCCCAGAAATGCAATTGCTACATTATATCATAGTTGCATATTTAGTGTTTTCTTTAACTGCCAAATATTTTTCCAGGGTTAATAAAGTATTTTACATTCCCACCAGCAATGTGCACACAATCCAGTTTTTCTGCATCCCTACCAGCATTTAAGTTTGAATGCAGTGGTATTCCTCTTGGTTTTATTTCCCTAATGTCTTATTACATTGAACATTCTGTAATGTGCTTTCTTGTCATTTGTGTTATCCACTTAAGTGACATGTCTCTTTATTTCCATTTAACAACGAAAGTGAAGTGTTAATCACTCAGTCATGTTGACTCTTTGTGACCTCAGAAGCTATCACTCTCCAGGCTCCTCTGTCCATGTGATTTCCCAGGCAAGAACAGTGGAGTGGGTTGCCATTCCCTTCTCCAGGGGATCTGGATCCCAAACCAGGGATCAAGTCTCCATCTCCCCCACTGCAGGCAGATTCTTTACCACGTGAGCCACCAGGGAAGCTCATTTAACAATTGCCCATTGTCAATTATCTATGGATTGCTTGCTTGTTTGAATGTTGATTGTTCTTAATTCAGATGATAATCCTTTGTCAGATAAATGGTTTCCTAATATTTTCTCGCAGTCTAGATTGTCATCCTCTTAACTGAGGCTTATTCAGGGTAATATTTTTAATTTTGAGGAAGCGCAAAATATTTATTTTTCATTTTATAGATTGTGCTTGTGGTGCCTAGCTGAAAAACTATCTGCCTAACCCTATATTATGAAGATCCCTTCCTACATTTTTTTCTCAAAGTGTTATAGTTTTATATTTAAACCCATGATCCATTTCTAGCTAATCTTTTATATCGTGTAAGAATAGGTCAAGATTCATTTCTCTTAATAATCTTTTAGAACAGTTTGAGATTCACAGCAAAACTGAGGGTAAGATAACAGATTTCCCATATCATTCCTGTCCCCACACATGCATAACCTCCACCCCTGTCAACATCCCCCACCAGCTGTTACAATTGCTGAACTTACAATGATATGCTATAATCACTCAAAATTCATAGTTTACAGTACTGTTCATTCTTGGTGTTGAGCATTCTATGAAAAAAAAAAGTTAAAAAGTGAGAGTCACTCAGTTGTGTTCAACTCTTTGCAACCCCATGGACTATGAATTCTCTAGGCCAGAATACTGAAGTGGGTAACCTTTCCCTTCTCCAGGAGATCTTCTCAACCCAGGAATCAAACCCAGGTCTCCTGCACTGCAGGCAGATTCTTTACCAGCTGAGCTACAAGGGAAGCCCCCAAATACTGAAGTGGGTAGCCTATCCCTTCTCCACTGGATCTTCCTGACTCAGGAATTGAACTGGGGTCTCCAGCATTGCAGGTGGATTCTTATGGTATAGTACAAAGTATTTTCACTGCCCTAAAATTTTTTACTGTCCTATCTGCTAACTCCCCTTATCCTCCACAACTCTTGGCAACTACTGATTTTTTTTTTTACTGTCTATCATCATGTGGCTGTTCAGTCGCTCAGTCGTGAGACCCCAGGGACTGCAGCACGGCAGGCCTCCCTGTCCTTCACCATCTCCCAGAGCTTGCTCAAACTCATGTCCAATGAGTCAGTGTTGCCATCCAGCCATCTCATCCTCTGTTGTCCCCTTCTCCTCCTGTCTTCAATCTTTCCCAGCATCAGATCTTTTCCAAAGAGTTGACTCTTCGCATAAGGTGGCCAAAGTATTGGAGCTCTAGATTCACCATCACTCCTTCCAATGTATATTCAGGGTTGATTTCTTTTAAGGTTGATTGGCTGAATCTCCTTGATGTTCAAGGGACTCTTCAGAGTCTTCTCGAGCACCACAATTTGAAGGCATTGATTGTTCTGCACTCAGTCTTTTTAATTGTCCAGCTCTCACATCCATACAAGATTACTGGGAAAACCATAGCTTTAACTATATGGACCTTTGTAGGCAAAGTAATGTGTCTGCTTTTTAATATGCTGTCTAGGTTTGCCATTGCTTTTCTTCCAAGGAGCAAGTGTATTTTAATTTCACTGCTGCAGTCATTGTCCACAGTGATTTTTGGAGCCCAAGAAAATAAAAGTCTGTCACTGTTTCCATTGTTTCCCCATCTATCTGTCATGAATTTCTCCATCTATTTGGCTATCATCATCATTTTTCCAGAATGTCATATCATTGGAGTTAGACTGTATACAACCTTTTCATAATGGCTTTTTGTACTTAGTAATATGCATTTAAGGTTCCCTCATGTCTCATAGTGGCTTGTTAGCTCATATCTTTTTAGTGCTCAATATTCCATTGTCTGGATGTACCAAATTTACCCATTCACCTTCTCAGGGACATCTTGGTTGCTTCCACGTTTTGGCAATTGTAAAGAAATTGTAAAGAAAGTTGCTATAAACATTTATATGCAGGTTTTTGTGTGGTCTTAAATTTTCAACTCCTTTAGACACATGCCAAGGAACATAATTGCTAGATTATATGGTAAGCTACGGTTTTTCCAGTAGAAAAACTGTATATGGCTTTTCCATGTACAGATGTGAGAGTTGGTTGAGCACTAAAGAACTGATGCTTTCAAATTGTGGTGCTGGAGAAGACTCTTGAGAGTCCCTTGGACAGCAAGGAGATCAAAGCAGTCAATCCTAAAGGAAATCAACTTTGAATATTCATTGGAGGGATTGATGCTGAAGCCAAAGTTTCAATACTTTGGCCACTTGATGCAACGAACCAGGTCATTGGAAAAGAACTCTGATGCTAGGAAAGATTGAGGGCGGGAGAAGGGGACGATGGAGGATGAGATGGCTGGATGGCCTCACTGACTCAATGGACATGAGTTTGAGCAAGCTCTAGGAGTTGCTGATGGACAGGGAACCCTGGAAAGCTGCAGCCCATGGTGTTGCAAAGAGTTGGACATGACTGAGTGACTGAACAAGAAGAATCATATGTTTAAATTTATAAGAAACTGTCAAACTATCTTTAAAAATGTCTGTAACATGTTGCTTTCCCACCAGCAATGAGCAAGGATTCATGCTGCTTTACATCCTTGCTATGAATAGCATTTGGCATTACCAGTGTTCTGAATTTTGGCCCTTCTAATAGGTGTATGGTCAAGCATCCACAGTGACTCAGCAGTGAAGAATCCGCCTGTGATGCAGGAGATGCAGCAGAATCAGGTTCAGTCCCTGGGTCAGGAAGATCCTCTGCAGGAAATGTCAACCCACTTCTTTACTCATGCTGGGAAAATACCATAAACAGAGGAATCTGGCAGGCTACAGCACATGGGGTCCCAAAGAGTCAGAACAACCAAGCATGCATGCCTCCACAAAAGGAACCTGGTAGTATCTCAGTAACATTTTTGTTTATATTTCCATGATAACAACTGATGTTGGGCATCTTTTTATGTGCTTATTTGCAATCTGTATCGGAGAAGGCAATGGCACCCCACTCCAGTACTCTTGCCTGGAAAACCCCATGGATGGAGGAGCCTGGTGGGCTGCAGTCCATGGGGTCGCTAGAGTCAGACATGACTGAGTGACTTTACTTTCACTTTTCACTTTCATGCAGTGGAGAAGGAAATGGCAACCCACTCCAGTGTTCTTGCCTGGAGAATCCCAGGGACGGGGCATCCTGGTGGGCTGCCGTCTATGGGGTCACACAGAGTTGGACACAACTGAAGCGACTTAGCAGCAGTAGCAGCAGTAATCTCTATATCTTCTTTTATAAACTGTCTCAAGGTCTTTGGCTCATTTTTAATTGGATCGTTTGTTTTCTTATTGCTGAGTTTTAAGAGTTCTTTGCATAATTGGGTAACAGATCTTTATTGGATGAGTCCTGTGCAAATCGTGGACTCTCCCACTGTGTGGCTTGTCTTTTACTCACTTGATATTGACTTTCACAGAGCAGAAGTCTATAATTTTAATGAACTTGCATTATCAGTTATTTCTTTCATGGATCATGCCTTCAGTGTTGTATCTAAAAAGGCATCACCATATCCAAGGTCTTGTACATTTTCTTCTAACAGAACTTTGTTGTTTTCTGTCAAACCTCAACATGAATCAAGCATAGGTATTTTGTATTTTAACAAAGTTCATTTTTCCTATGGATCCTCAACCACTCTAGTATGATTTGTCAAAAAAGCTATCTTTTCTCCAGTGAATTGCTTTTTCAACTTTGTAAAATATTTGGCTATTTGTGTGAGCCTATTTCTGGGCCTCTATTCTTTTTTAATCCATTAATATATATCTACCAATATCATATAATCTTTATTACTCTAGATATATAATATCTTAAATATCTGATAGGCTGATTCCTCCACTTTACCTTTTACAAAATTGTTCCACCTGTTTGAGATCCTATTCCTTTTTTTATATATAAATTTTAGAACACCCTATTTCTACAAAACGTCTGTACGTATTATTTCCTTTTATTCTCACACTGGCTAAAATTTCTAGTACTGTGCTAAATAAGAGTGGTAAGAACAGACATCCTTGCTTTGTGCTTAAAATGAAGAAGGAAGCATTCTGTCTTTCTTTATTAAGCCTAATTCTAGCTGTAGGATTTCTGTAGAGACTCTACATCAAGGAGAGGAACGTCCCCTATATTACTAGTTTTCTGAAAGATCTTACCACTGATAAGTCCTGGATTTTCTCAAATTCTTTGTCTGAACTGGATTATGTCATCATGTGGCTTTTCCTTTAGGTGGTTTATATTGATTTATTTTCAAATACTGAAACAGCCTTGCATCTTGGAATAATGCTTATTTGAGCATATAATTATATGTGACTAAATTCTAACACTCATTTTCTTAAGGAATTATATATCTTTTCTACAAAAGATATCAGTCTACAGTTTCCTTCTTTTGTACTGTCTTTTTCTAGTTTTTGCTATAGAGGCAATACCAGCTAAAAAATGAATTAGAAGTGATCGTTCTTTTTCTGTTTTCTGGAAGAGACTATTTCAATTGGAATGAATTCTTTCAAAGTTTGGTATAATTCTCCAGTGAAACCATGTGGGACTAGATTTGCTTTTTTAAGAAATTTAAATTATTAAATCAATTATCTTACTATTTATAAGTCTATTCTAGTTATCTATTTTATATCTAATGAGTTGTGGTTGTTTGTATATTAAAGGAATTCATCTTTTTGTCAAGTTTTATGCGTGGAGTTGTTTACACTATTTTCTCATTTATCTTTTTAAGGTCTTTGGGATCTGTAGTCATATACTCTATTCATTTCTGATATCAGTAATTTGTGTCCTGTTTGTTTTTTGTCAGTTTTGCTGGATATTTAACAACTTTATTGATCTTTTAAAAGTAATAGCTCTATATGTCATTGATTTCTGTTACTTTTTCTGTTTTCAATAAATTTTACTGATTTTTGTTCTCATCTCTATTTCTTTCCTTACATTTATTTTGGGGTTTATTTTGTTCTTATACTAGGTTCTTTGGTGTGGAGGGGTTAGATTACAAATTTGAGACTTTTAATCTTTTTTAACACATATATTTAGTACTACAAATTTCCGTCTCCTCACTGATTTGGCAGTGTTGCACAAATCAGTATGTAATACTTTCATTTCTTTCAGCTCAAAGTATATTTTAAAATTTCTCTTAAAATGATCTCCTTTAGACAAAAGACCTATATATGGAAAACTGTAAGACAATGATGAAAGAAATCAAAGATGACATAAACGGATGGAGAGATATTCCATGTTCCTGGGTAGGAAGAATCAATATTGTGAAAATGACTATACTACCAAATGCAATCCACAGATTTAATGCAATCCCTACCAAATTATCAATGACACTTTTCACAGAACTAGAACAAAAAATTTCACAATTTATATGGAAACCCAAAAGACCCCAAATAGCCAAAGCAATCTTAAGAAAGAAGAATGGAGCTCGAGGAATCAACCTTCCTGACTTAAGACTATACTACAAACCTACAGTCATCAAGACAGTATGGTACAAAAGCAGAAATATAGACCAATGGAACAAGATAGAGACCCTAGAGATAACCCCACACACTGATGGGTACCTTATTTTTGACAAATGAGGAAAGAATATACAATGGGGCAAAGACAGCCTCTTCAATAAGTGGTGCTGGGAAAACTGGACAGCTCTGTGCAAAAGGATGAAATTACAACACTACCTAATGCCATACACAAAGATAAACTCAAAATGGATTAAAGGCCTGAATTTAAGGCCAGAAACTATAAAACTCATAGAAGAGAACATAGGTAGAACACTCAATTACATAAATCAAAGCAAGATCTTCTATGACCTACCTTCTAGAGTAATGGAAATAAAAACAAAAATAAACAAGTGGGACCTAATTTTAAAAGATTTTAATGGATTAAAGGCCTGAATTTAAGGCCAGAAACTATAAAACTCATAGAAGAGAACATAGGTAGAACACTCAATTACATAAATCAAAGCAAGATCTTCTATGACCTACCTTCTAGAGTAATGGAAATAAAAACAAAAATAAACAAGTGGGACCTAATTTTAAAAGATTTTGCACAACAAAGGAAACTATAAACAAAGAGAAAAGACAACCCTCAGAATGGGAGAAAATAATAGCAAAGGAAAAATTAATTTCCAAAATATACAAGCAACTCATATAACTCAATATTAGAAAAGCAAACGACCCAATCAAAAAGTAGGAAAGGGACCTGAGGAGACAACATCGCTTATTATTAGAGAAATGCAAATCAAAACTACAATGAAATACCACCTCACAACAGTCAGAATGGCCATCATCAGGAAGTCTACACACAACAAATGCTGGAGAGGGTGTGGAGAAAGGGAACACTCTTGCACTGCTGGTGGGAATGTAAACTGATACAGCCACTATGGAAGGCTGTATGAAGATTCCCTAGAAAGCTAGGAATAAAGCCACCATATGACCCAGCAGTCCCACTCCTAGGCATACACCCTGAGAAAACCAAAACTGAAAAGACACATGCACCCCACTGTTCACTGCAGCAGTATTTACAACAGCTAGAACACGGAAGCAGCCTAGATGTCCATCACAGATGAATGGATAAAGAGGGTGCACATACATACAACAGAATATTACTCAGCCATGAAAAGGAACACATTTCAATCTGTTCCAATGGGATGGATGAACCTAGAGCTTATTATACAGAGTGAAGTAAGTCAGAAAGAGAAATATAAATATTGTATACTGACACATACATA